>JANIJG010018169.1:0-140140 GCA_024611175.1 Megaceryle torquata
GAAGGAAGGAAGGAAGGAAGGAAGGAAGGAAGGAAGGAAGGAAGGAAGGAAGGAAGGAAGGAAGGAAGGAAGGAAGAAAGGAAGGAAGGAAGGAAGGAAGGAAGGAAGGAAGGAAGGAAGGAAGGAAGGAAGGAAGGAAGGAAGGTTAAAAAAAAGGGAATGCAGTTACAAGTGCCTGGATCAGAGCTGACAGGAGTCCCTCCAGATGAGAATCCTCTTCAGGGTATCCTCTCCAGTGAATCATTGTTTACAAATACCATTTTCAAAATAACTGCAGTTATATCTTGGTCTTGCCATTGCTTGCCTTCCCTCATTTCACTAATAGAGTTGATTGACACATGCTTCAATCTGGAACAGATTTTACAGCTCAAATTGGCTGCTGAGCCTTGTGTATATACATTACTGGGAAATACTCTCTATCTGAACAACACATTTACTATGCTCTACTTGCTCCCTAATACATGTCTTTAAAAACTATGGAGAATGAAATATAGAGGGAGGAAGGAAGGGCAACTCACATGGCAATAGCAATGAATTTCAACAAAACCCAACTGACCAGCCATAACAGCAATTTATGAGTGTTCCTGTGCAAGACAATGAGGATAACAGCACTCTGGAAGGTCAGGACAGGAGAAGAGACATGGATACAGGTAGGAATGTGCAGGCTATCTAGTGAAAGGCAGACTGTAGTGATCCACAAGAAGGACTACAAAGCTGAACACAGCAATCCCTAGACATTGCACAGGTTGGAGTACCAGGAACATCATAACACTAGTGAGGTTGTTGCCCAGAGCTCCCAAACTGTTCACTGCTGATACTCTTATGAAGTGTGTGTGTGTGTGTGTGCACCATACACACATGCAAGCAGACCAGGGAAAGCAGGGTTGCTGTGAACAGCCTCAGTTGCCTAACTGTATCCATGCAATATAACTCAGGAGACCTAAGGTTTTTTGTGTGGTTGTTTGCTAGGTTTTGGTTGGTTGGTTGGTTTTTGTGTTTATTTTTTTGGTGGTTTTTGTGTATGTGTGTGGTTTGTTTGTTTGTTTGTTGGTTGGGTTTTTTTACTAGCAGCAAGTTTAGGAAGGCTTGGTTCCCCAATATAATCTATATCATAACACTCATCCCTTAGCTCCAATATCCCAGAGCATATAATGTGAAAAATCTTGCCAGATCATTTTGTAATCTCTTTCCATAGCTGCATTTTTCAGGACTGGGCTCTTTAACACAGTTTCTGGGCTGAAAACAAGGCAGAAAGAGAGGTTATGAGTACAGGAGGCCACAAAAGTCATGTAGGAGGCTAGTCACCAAGACTTTTTGGATAGCTTTGTCAGAGTACCTCTGAGACAGCTAGCCTTTGCATATCCCCATTTCAAGTACCCAGTCTTCCCTTGCTGAGCAGCCAAAATACCTTATTCCTAGATATTGCACCAGATACTTAAAACTTCAGTCCTTTGCTGTTCTTGCTTCACATCTGATCCCTTTTTATGGAATCTCCCTTAAACCTCTTTGTAGGCAGAAGAGATAAATGAATGAAAAACATATCCATATTCAGGAGCAGATTTATACCAACTTTTCTTGATAATCTCTTCCAAGTTTTTTTATAGCCACTTCTTGGATGTCCGAAACTAGTATTTAGAAAGAAAAGCTCTCATGAATCCTGAAACCATGAATGGCATGTTTAGATATAAAAATGCTTATTTTACAGTTCTGACAATATTGAATTTTTGGTCAATATGCACCCATGCAGCAAAACTTGGGAACGAAACACACCTGCCAGAAGTGACACAGATCAATGCTTTACAACTCATTGAGTCAGTGTTCACAGTGTAGGAGTAATGTGCAAAACATGGAGCAGTATCAAAGGCAAACAGTGAATAATTTTGAATGAGAAATGAGAGCCATGTATTTGCGTTCTATTTGCAAGCAAACGCTGAGCTGAAAGAGGAAACACTGTGCAAGACTTACTGGCAGCTTGCCTTTTTTGTTTTTTACAGGGAGGGAGTACACAGGGTTATTCTTTGGGTTCTTCTACATCCAAGAAGGGAAAATGGAAGGGCTGAGAGTTCAGTTTCCTCGTGCTGTTTCCTCGCAACATTGTTTCTTGCTCCTTTAGAAGAAGAAGAAATGAGACCGGAGATTTCTATTAAGAATTTCCTGCTTCAGTTATGTAACAAACCTCCATTCGAACATTTCTGAAACCCCTTCTTACTTTTATACATACTTAATGATGTGCATCTTAACTTCCAGGCCTCTCCTTGCAGTTTCCGCGATGTGCACTAGATGGCAATACAATATCTAGGCTGACAGGCGCAAGTTCTCCAAACGTCCTGCCCAGAGCAGCTGACCCTGCACCGGGTTTTGGGTGGATACACTTGGACGTGGTGAGATTTCAGCTGAGGTCCCTTTTTTTTTTGTATTAATTTGGAGCATAAAATAAACATTGAGTCACCACCTCATGCAGCTTGGTAGTGTTGCAACAGTTACGTAATGCATTCAGATATGTTAGTGTATGGCTTCCACAAGAAATAGATATTAAAGAGAATTATTTTAATTTTTTTAACAGTGTTGCATTTCAGCTTGTGAAAAAAATATTGAAATATTTTAACTCGGAGAGATCACATATTCTCAGGACTGTGAACAATGTAAAGATGTTTCACTTGCTGTTTCCCAGCCACTGAAGACTCTAGTGCCATCTGGGAGAGCTAGGCTGGCTATGTCTAATGTAGAACATGAAAAGTATGCAAGACCTTCATGCTCAACAAACCCAATCACGGTCCCTTACCATAACATCAGAAAAACAGCTCCCATTTTTCAAGACTCCTCCTTTTCATTATCCCCATTCTCCATCCAGAAAACTTGCCTTCTCTGATTCTCTCTGCTTCATGTGACAATAAGTACATCTGACCGTGACATGCTTGAGCATTTAAGCTCAGTTTTACTTAAAATGCTGACATGTCAAGAAATGTTTCTGTATGTATTTGTGTAATTTTGTATTTAAAGTATTTTCTTAAATATGATTAAAGCACCCCTTACAGGTTTTCCATGCTAAATCAAGGCTCTAACCATTAACTGCTACACTGCCTTTACTGCAGGACATGTTTTGGTTGTAGAAAAAGGACATTCTGTTGCTGTTTTTTGTATCTGGGAAGAACACACATATTACAACGAAAGCAGCTAGACAGTTATATGGTGAGACTCACTGCAAGCAGCCTTTGAAGCTGGAGCAGCAGAACCAGTGCCGAGGGGTTTGTTTCAGAGCAGCAGGACTGGTGCTGAGGATTTTGTTTTCCTCAAGCTGGGCTACATGTGGTGAGTGGTGCAACCCACTCACCAGAACTGGGGAGGGTGATATCGCGACCAAAAAGGTCAGCAAAGGGCTCCTCTTGGGTTAGCTCTGCAGTTGGCATGGGCAGGGCATGTGTGCACGTGCAAGTTTAAAAGTGGCCATAGCAGCAGCTTCTTGGCAGTGTGTGAGAAGTGCATGAGTGAAGGAGCAATCAGGGGTTGGTTCCCTTCTGTCCAGAGAAACAATCGTGGTCATGACATGGACAAAAACCACAGGGAGAAATTGTGGGAAATCAGACCAAGCTCCTGTGCAAACATGTGGTTGTGCAGGTCTCTGGCTGCAGCGGATGCCTGAGCATGATGCACTTGAACTGGAGGGAGCCAGGGACACCGCTTGTATGTGGTGTGATCAAATAAATGACCTACTCATGCAGGTGGTTGAACTGAGGGAGGAGGTGGAGAGGTTCAGAAGCATCAGGGAGTACAAAAGTGAAATAGATTGGTGAAGCAACACCCTGAGACAAAGACAGCAGGAAGAGGCTCAACAAGAAGTGGAAGATCCCCTCTCCTTTTGTCACCAGGCAAAAGGAGGGGACCTAAGGGACAAAGGGGAATGGAGAGAGGACCAGCAAGCTGGTCAGGTCTAGCTGAAATTATGGTCACATGTTCATTACTTATGGAAATAAAGTATTATCCGTGTGTATTTATTGTCTTTAATCATTACCTGTGCATACTTCCTGGAGCTATGAAGATTGGATAGCAGTCTCTCTTTTACTTATAAAATAAAACTTATTTAAAAACCCATGTTATATGTTTTTCCTTACATGATCATGTTTTTAAAAGTTAAAATATTAAAAATATAAAATGTCCTTGAGAAGACCTATTGAAAAGATCTCTCAAAAACTGGTTTCTCTCAAGTAATATTTTTTTAATAATTACTTCAAAAAAAAATTTTTTTTTTTTTTTTTTTGGTATTAATATAATTCAGGGAAAAGATGAGAAATTTAGAGTCCTATCCTGAAATTCAATCACATTAAAATAGAAGATATAATCAAAGGACAAAAAATAATGTTGGGTTTGACCACCTCAATTTCCAGGACTGATTATTTATGAATATGTGGAAGAGATGATACATATATATTTATGTATGTTTTTATGTATAATTACTGACCAAAAGAGAACTGTTGTAGTCTGTGCCTGACAAGTCATGGGATATGATCTCTCATCCCATTGAAATGATGTCCTAATGCATAGCTGGAAGCACTTCTTCTAACACTCAAGAGATCTTTCAAATTGGTGGATGATCAGGTTTCTTTTCAAAATCAAAGAGCTATAATTATACAGACAAAGAGTCAGAATGAGACTCTTAAGTTGTTCCTCAGAGAAATAAGGACCAAGATGTTATACCAGAAGTTATCTGTGTTGCTAAACAGACAAGGTGCCAAATGCTGGGCTTCCTCAAGTTTCCCTCTCTGTTTCTGTTTGCAATATGCATGTGTGTATATCCTGAAGATACAGTTTCAGTTGACTGGCCTACATCTGCTATGAGGATATTGGGTGTAAGTGCATGCAATCATCACTCTATGTTATGAAGTTTCTGGCAACAATTTTAAGATGAGGATTTCATCCTCAATTTTACAGTTATTTAGTGTAAATTTTTTCCTATGGCCTTTTCATACATATAATTACCACGTTGGTATTTTCATATATTTTAAACAAGAAATTTTCACCTTTGACTACCAACTGAAAATATTTTTTTGACACACCTGCCTTTTACTGAAATAAAAAGAGTTTTAAATAGATTTTATACAAACTGAACTTGGCATGGAGAAGATCCTGCAGGGAGCTGGTACCACAGTGAAGGCTTTTGTGTTGTTGTTAAAAGATTTAGGAACTTGTATCTGTTATCCAAATTATCTCTGCAAATGAGCTTTGCAGCAAGTCTTGCCTGACTGAAGCTTGGCATGTGGTAGCTTGGCATCCCTGCTGAAGACTAAGCCTTCATGTTGAGTGCTTGAAGGGCAGAAAGAGCATTTCCAGGCCTGAGTATGTGGTGAGGTGTGTTAATGACAGATATGCAAAGTGTATTAAACTTTCTCTATTACCGGCTTTGCCAAAGAAGATTTCATAGGCAGCTGCCATCGCATGAATCCATCTCCAGCTGCTGACTCACCAGGGAACTCACACAGCTGCTGACATATATAATACTGCCTTTTGCTACTTCTATCCCCATCAGTCTGCTTCCCCTGGCCCTCAGCAGTGGCTGCTGATGGTTCCTCCAGACAGAAATTGAGAACTAACAAACATGCAGAAAGACATATCGTGAAGTACACAGTTGCTGCACACATGACATTATTATGACATATCCACAAAAGTAAGAGCAAAAAATAAAATTGCACCATTTGATAAGGCTGGAACTCTCCATTACATCATCTGCAAACCCACCTATTGCATTGTATACTACATGACACCTTCCCTACCCTTTTCTTCTGCCTTGATAACCTCCCACTGCTTAATCACTGTTTTCCTGCTCTGTGCACCACTGTACCTGAAACTGCCAACTACTCAGATTAGTAGTCAGATAACTGGTGGTGAGGCAACAGAAATGCATTTGAGAAGATAACACGTACCATGGCCTTTCAGGGCCAACAAAATAAAAGTAAACAGCATGAAAGTCAACACAATAGGGAAAAGACATACAAACATGTCCTGGACATACTCAAACTTTTTTTCTTGCACCACTCAGCCCTGTACACAAGATTGCTAATGTCTCTAAGTACCTGCCAGCCCCTTTGCCTGAAGAACTCTATGTTTCAGTGCTAAGTGTCCAGGGCTTTTCCACACGGGTTATTAGTGATTGACTCATCTGTGTCAACAGTTTGGTCAGAGCACGGGTGAAATGTCAGAGCAAAGAGCTACAGAGACTGAGGCTGGGCAGTGGGAAGGGCACAGGCATTTTCAGTGCCATTGATTTTTGAGCTTTACAGGATTAGGAAAAGATTTTTAAAAGAGTCACAGATTTCTTGGCAGGATTTTTTAATAACTGTGATATAAAAAGATAAAAACCCTTTGCTTATTTTCCAGGTCACAGTCTCAGCTCTTGGTGGTCACAGGTGGGCCTCAGACCTGCACCTACTTCGGGCAGCAGTCCTGTCTTCCAGACCTTAAACCTTCACATACAGGTCATTTAAAATCCAACTGTTCAAAGAGATCTGATGACTGAAGTACTGCTTACACCTCTCCTACTAATTTCAGTGGGTCTTAAATAACAGTTAGTCAGCTACTCCTGGACCTTGGGCTCAGGTTGCTCTAGTTGTAAAGAGGCTTGAACATTGTGACCCCAGGGGGATTGATCATGAGGCCCACTGATACCCACCTAACCAAAAGAGCAACTGATAAGTGTAACCCAAAGCTCGACTGTAATAGATGCCCTTTAAATAGCACAGCTTTGGATTGCAAACCATGTATGAGCTTTTGCAGGTGCTTACCTGGTCTGCCTTCAGATAGGTGGCCCACTCCAGCTCCCACAAATTCAATGGAAGTTTATTCTTTAGTGCTGTCAGTGTCTGTTCAAAACAATTTGCCTCAGTTAAAGGTTTCTTGCAATTTAAAGACTTGTCTTATTTCTGTGTTTCAGAGATTGAGTGTTGGAAGCCAGATGGTATGAAAGCAGCAAACGTTTAGCAAATTTCCAAATAATACGTGCCAGTCAAAGTTTTCCTCTTTCTTGTATTCATTTTTCTACTGAAAATCAGTGGTTTGTAGTCAAAACTTAACAAATGTACCACTTTCATCATCTATAGAATTCACAGTCTGAAATAAATAGTATGCTTTATATATTGTTCAGCTCTGGTGTGGTCACTTGATTCCTGAGGAATGAACACATTCTCTGTGTATAGAACAAACTCTTGACCATAAGAATGGATCTAGCAAACACCAGCTGTTTAGGGTTTCAGCCAAAAAAACAGGAGGGGAAAAAAAAAATACTAGAAAGCTGTATTTACAGCTGCATTAGCACTTAATACCATGAATTTCTTTCAGACAGAGAACAAAACTGACCTTTAAGAGTAGCGAACTTGGAATATAAATGTGAAACATGGCCTGATTATGAAATCCCTGATATAAAGCAGGTTTTATTCTTATAGTGCTTGTCAAGCCCTCAGCTTGGAACTGCAAAGCTCTTTGGTTGCCATGCTTTTCCAGGCAGACGATAAATCTTTCTGGTTTGTGCGGTTTGATATGACAGCATGGCTCGTGCGATTCTTTTAAGCAATGAAAATATGCCTGAGACCACAAGATTGTGTCACAGATAAAGGAGCTCTTGCATTGTTTTTTTCACGGGGATGCTAAGGGTATTGAAATGCTCCTGGCTCATGCACATATGGTCACTTATTGATTGGCTCTGTAGATCCTGTTACATCAAATGACATTATATGTCCTCCTCCTTAATTACTTAATGAAATCCCCTTGGGCTGCAGCAATTTCCATATCAAAGTGGGTGGTTCATGCCTGAATATAATGACTGGAGCTGAAGCAATCCCTTTAAAAGCAGTGGCATAAGGCCAAAAGCCATTTCATACAATTAAATTAGACAATTTAAAATCAAGTTGGATCAGGTGGGATGCTGTGGTCATAGAGGTGTGCTGGGCAGTTCGAGTTACTCTGTCAGAAAGAACACTAAGGTTGTACATCTCTTCTGCTTGTAGTGGCCTGGAAGCTGGAAAGGGTGGAGGAGGCAGTTCCTGAGAGCAACTCCCCAGCAGCATAGAGAGGTCAGTGGTTAACCAGGCTTATCTACCACAGTCAAGCAACTCAGTCCTCATTACAGCCTTTCAGCTGACTCCTTCTGCATCTCATCTGCATAGCTGACTTAGATGGAGGCTGTCATTTATGTGTTTGAAGAAGGCCAAGAGCAAAGGACCACTGCTTTGGCCTGGGGCTCTGGTCTGGGGCCTCTAAGTGCTGTTACCGTGTGATATGGAAGAGATTGATACTCTGTTGATTGATACTGTTGCCATTCAACCAAAGCCTAGGGAAGCAGGAAATGAACCCGGGGCACTCACTATGCACATGTCCCACCCAGTGCATGCCCCTGAGTGAGCTGGCACATATGGAGTCTTTCGGTGACCCATAGCATTGACATTACTGCTCTTACTCCCCTCGAGCTCCTGACTCTGCAGTCATACCAGGAGGCAGCTATGTTGAGGCTTATCTTACTTAAAGTTAGGTGTTCTTACCATAGGCATTATACCAACACATTACACCCCTTTTATAGTTAATGTACACAAAAGGCACTTGTGAGTCATGCTTCAACTAAGCTTAAGTCTTGTGATGGGATATACCACAAATGACAAAGGCTTATTTCTAACTCTTTGACCAAGGAATTGAAAATAGCTGTTCTTATGAATGACTCTCTTAATGATACTTGGTGTGTTTAGGTGTGCCCAGAACTAGAGAGAAAGTTTGGAATATTATTTTAGAATTAATCTTTCAAGTTGCTATGTGTGCCATGGAATCTAGTTTTGGGAGAATTGTCTCTTCAATATGTTGTGTCTGGTTCTGGATGTCTAAGACAAAACTCCCACCTGACCTAAAGGAAACCTCCTGGCCACAACCGCCTAAGCTTCATCTGCCCACATGTGAGTACAGCAGTTACCTAAGCTCTTGGGAGTTTTGAGGATTTCCACAGCAATTATTACTCTGTTTACAAAGTATGATCCTGTAGTAGTTCTCAGACTACTTCTAACTCCAGTTAAATGCATCCACAGAAAGACTTCCTCCTCCCTTTTTGGTCACGGGTCAGGGACCTAACTTAAATGCAAATCCCTCCCAAAAAGAAGAGATTTTAATCTGCTTCTCTCAACCAGCTTGAGTCTAGTTCCCTCATTGCATCTTGGGCAGCATTATCTAAGTCTTTCTTGCTGAGGATGGTTGACTTCATAGCAAAAAGAGAAGAAAGTTAAAAAAGAAAACTCAAAAGCCTCAGTAACAGTGCTCAGGACTGTCACCTGTCAGGGAAACCATCCCGCTGATCTCTTTGAGCATTGAAACCTCCCTTTTGTGGAGATTGCACTGAAAATCCATCTTTGAGCCTCCATACAACTCCTACCACATGGAGCAGCCTAATGTTGTGGCCTGAGACATGCTCAATCTCTCCCTTGCTCAAGAGGGTTTACTGAGAGCAGCAAATCCTACATGAATGAATCAACAAGTTCTGCATTCATGTGACACATCCTTCTGCAATAATTTGAAACTTACTCCTCCAGAAAGTGTCTTAATGTTTATTTGAAAGCACTTTAACCTTATAGAGGTATTGTTTTTCTCAGTAGATAGGGCAATAAACAGCTACATCAATATTTACCTAAACAGAAAAGTGTTTTCTCTGTATCAGTTGTTGTCTTTGTTTTTTTGGTTTGATTTTTTTTTTTTTCCTCTCCATCACATGGGTTGCAAAAAAACATCTTGTTTCTTCAGTTTTCAAATGGAGGGAAAAGGGAACTTCCTGATATTTTGTGAACATGTAACCACATTCAGAGCAATGGCTGAGTTGTGATCAGCTTTCTTGCATTGCTGGAAGCCACTGTGTGCTAGTAGGCATGCTGCTCCTGCAGGCTTTACAGCAATCAGTTAGTACATATCAGTAAAGATCCAATTCATCTTCCCAAGACTAATTATAAAACACCAGCAAACAAAAACAGAATATGAGGACTACATTGATACATATTGTTTTTATTTGCTATAATTTATTTTTCTGCAGTTCAAACCCTTTTAAAAATCTTTGTGAAAAGGCCTGCATGCCATTTGGGGTCAGTGTTGATAAGAGAAGTTGAAAATATTGGACATTTCATATCCTTTGAGACTTACATTTTCATTCCAGCTGTTGCTGTGCATGTCTAGCTGTGCACAGAAGAGAGTGTGAGATCTGGGATGACATACTCATTTTGAATTGCAACCAATTTTCTGACCAGTCAAATGAAAATATATATTCAGGCTATGCAGCTCTGACATTAACTTCATCACATTTTTTTCTTTGAGTCAGTGGACCCAAGTGAGTTACAAACAAATAAATAAACTAAAACACAGAACCGCCCTGTTAAGACATCTAGGGAGACAAAGGATCAAGATTTGTGGTGGCAAGGAAAATTAAACTGCATAAATGGTACAAATCCCTATATTAAGGAAAACAAAATAACCTTCAGAGATATAAAACACCAGTATATTGCCAAGCATCTGTACCTTATGGCAATGGAAGGTATTTTTAAAATTTACTTTCTTTAAAATTTTTATGCTTAAAATCAACTCAATAATTAGTTAATGAGGCACTGTTAACAGTTTCTGGTCTAGGGCAGAACTGTGGCACTGACTCATTTTACAGTTTTGAAGTGTGGAGGCACACAGTAAAATCAAGTTTTAATTCTCTCTATTCAACAGTTAGGAGAACATGAGCCATATGCTCATTAATGTGATGCAGAAGTGTATTCTAGCACCATCTAGCCAATGTCAAAGGCAACTTCAAGTCAACAAACTGGCTCCAACTGTCACAATTCACCAAACAGGCAATTTACAGTGTTGGTGTAGTTGGTGGACTAAACAGCATGGTTACAGGACAGTCAGGTCTGAAAAGCCACACATGTCTCCCAGTTTGGTTCAAGGATTTATCCATTCTTGAAAAAAAATGTGTTTTTTCCTGCAGTAGAGAATCTCCAGTGAAAAAGCTCTTTTGCTATCTAATTTATTACCCAGTATGGAGGAAATAATCCAGTTATTAGGGTATCTGAGTAGTTTGGGGTATGGAAATGATGGAGAGGCATAAAATTGTCCCAGTTGTGTCTGAGATTTGTCAAATAACATCAACAGCGGGGTGCATTTTAATTTCTCTTTAACTGCATAATGCTAGAATATGTAGGGATTATTTAATTCTGATTTTGGTTTTTATTATTTTTTTAATATTACTGAGACCATTTTTTTTTTGCTGGTTATTTATGTTTTTTAACTATACCTTCTGAATAATTTCTCATTTCTGTGTGTTTGCAATATCCTGACTTTGTATATGGTTACCACAGCCATAGTAACCTAAAATAAATAACAGAGAAAATAAATATTCTTCTCAGTGACTTGAAATGACTTAATGAAGAGAGAATATAGAGCACCCATGGTCAGATGGTGAGAAAGATTTCAAATGCAGAAGACCCTGGACACAGGGAAAAGGAGACTGAGTATGATTCTCAGAAAGCAAAACCCCACAGGCCTTATTCAGTCCTCACTCATCCAAGATGAGTAACTAATGTCAGTAAGAGTTTTCACTAGGAATCTGGCTAAAGGAATTGAGAAAGGGATTGCATTGGACTGGACTGCAACTAGCTATATCTTCAAGGAAATACTTGCTGGACCTTTCCTAGGATCTGAGGATGAGAATTGCTAGATGATGTGTCCGTTAGCCAAGGAGTTTATGACATTGCACAAGACTTTGGGCATTTTAGAGTGAACTGTCTTGACTTAAATTCTGTTTCTTTTATGAATTATATATTTTCTGATCTTTTCCAGTAGCTAAATTTCAAATTCAAGGTACAACATATCTTAAGGACCATCATGTTTAGTGGAATACAGATGTGCAGCATGAAGAGAGTATTATAGAAACTCCCATTTTACAGACGAAAAAGGTCACTACTGAGCATTATTCACAAATCAGAGCTTTCTAGGATATTGAACCAACCATCTCAGTGCTGTGTCCTTCTGTAGGATGCCAGTAAGTCCCAAAGCTGTCTTTGTGCAACTTAGTGCTTTGTCCTGGTAAAGGGACTTGAAATAATGGTCTAGACCAATGGTTGTTTTGCAAAATTCTGGTGATGAAAAGCAGCTGTGAACTGACAGTTAAATGGTGTTTATGGCTGTTTCAGCTTTCTGGGACAGCACAGAGTAGTTGCAGTGAACCAAAGGAGAGGCCCAGAGTTGCCAGTCTGAGGCAAAGGAAAGTGGACTGTACCATCTCCTTCTCTTCCCACACTGAAGGCAAAATCTGGTGTAAAAGTTGTGGGGATGCAGCATCTGGTACGTCATGACACTGTCTGCCACACTCAGCGCTGCCTTCACAGCCAGTAACAGCTCAGTCAACATCAGTTACTTCAGAGGTTTCCCTCAGAGTGAGATTTATTCTTGGCATCCAAACCTGAGTGCTCTCAATGCAGGAACACTTGTACATTTTCCAAGAGTTCTGCTGGCTGACTTTTCAGTTGGCTGGAGGATGCAGGGGAAGTTTCTGTTCAGCTTATATGGTTTTCGCCATCGTGTCATTAGCTCCTTTCAAAATAACAGCTTGCCTTCTTGACAGGAACGAATAAACTGGCAAGGCAATTCTTTCTTTGTTAATCTCTAACCAGTCTTCAGCAACACTAGAAAATGAACTGTCTCTAATTCCATTTAAGGCTCCTTGGCCAATGTGTACTGCACTACAACAGCCTCCGTGCCGGCAGATGACTAGCATGCTCCAGAGGGCCAGGTGGTTACCAACTGGCAGCAAACATTATTCACTACTTCTGGAACCCTGGATAATCCACCACGCATGTTATTCTCTGCTTTAACCATTTCCTGATAGACAGCTCCTGAGATCAGTTGGTGGAGAATATAGCACAGGACAGATATATAGGTGAATATCTTAAATCTTTGTAATTCTTAGAAATCTTATTCCTTAGAAAGGAATAAAACTTGTGAGCTCCTTTTGTTCCTTATATGTGAAGAAGGCTTCTGGATCTGTTGTGATAATAAAGGAGATCTTCCTCTTCCATGGCAAAGACCTTTGATCTTTACACCCAAAGAAAACAGTTGCAGGAACTGTTTTTGTGCTTATTGTTTTTGATAGCTTTGAACAATTTTTAAAAATTTTTTATTTTATTTTATTTTTATTATTGACCTGTTCAAGTTGCGAAGTAACTTCTCCTGCAGATAATTTAACTGAATGTATTCGTAACTGGCAATCTGACAAATAGATCTGTATAATATAGTCTATTGATATTGTTTTTCTCCATCCTTTATCTCAAATTCTTCAAAATTATTGAGCTAGGGTAGTTGTATTTTCAAGCATGAAATACAGAGTAGTCTGCAATATGAATGCAGTGCTAAAAACCAGAACAAAATATTAATCAAATGTCTTCTGAGTGTGAACATATACATTCAACAAAGTAGTCTGGTTCTGTCATTTTTCTTAAGGTCAAAGATTATAAACATCTGGGAAGTATTTCTTTATGGTTTGTTTGTTAACTGACACTATGAAGCAGACAAGCCTGATGACTAGGTAATGTGTTAGAGCATTTCAGTGAACAGGGTTTGTAATTAAAACACCGAAATTAAAGCAATCTCTCTGAACCTACTAGCCTGAGGTCAGCTAAGGAAAGGAACAGGAATAAAGAAAAGTCCATACAGAAAAGGAGTAGAGCCCTAGAGAAAGAAGTACTCTTGAAAGAGGAAATGGTTGAATTTTTAACAAAAATTAAGGGAGACGTAAAAGCTCTTGAAAGGGCCCAACCAAATCCTTGTCATGAGCAGTGAAAGGACATTAATCTTGGTGATCTTTGACCTGTGGGAAAATTGGACCTTTGAGGCCGAAAGAATCATATTTTTCCATCATATAACAACATACAGTAGTAAGCCAATGTTCACAGCATTCATGTAAGGAGCATGACATTTTGCATTTTTTTTTCCTGAGGTCTGTTCCCCTATGTCTGTCATTTTGAGCAAAGTCTTAAAAATGTTAATTTTTTTTCCAAATATTGTATCAGTTGCTGAACTGGTTTAGGCAGATATCATGGATAATGCTATATATAATACTATTTTTACTGAGGTCTATTTACACAAAAAGCTTAAAAGGATGCCCTGGACATTATGTCCTAAGATGCCAACATGAAAGCAACCATAAACCCTATGTCTCTTAGGCACCTTTGAAATGCAGACAGAGAAAGCAGATGCTGGAAAAAGAACTACTGCAAAGAGCCTAGGAACAACTATCCAAAAGAGTTGTGAATCTAAGGTTAAGTAAATTTATTTTTCTTACTCTTTGCTCATGCTACATGTAGCTGTACAAATTGCTTATCTAGAAAACACTCTTTCTTATTCACTCTCATTTCCCATGGACAACAATACTGGACATTTTTTAATCTGCTTTTTCTAAAATACTTTAAAAAAATTTTAGGCTTTTTAATTTTTGGATATTTTTAAATTCCTTGGCCTAAACTGTCTTGAATGTGGAGCTTAGCAAACATTTGGGTTAGTTTATAAGGCTGGCATTCAAATGAGGACTAATGAAGCTGATACAGTGCTAAGAATACAAGAATGCTGTTTGCTTTGTAAAGCTGTATATAGAATCCAATAATGAGTCCTGGGATACAGGACAGTCTATCACTGTAAAGTAATTGTTGAGTGCTGAGCCAGCTGTGTTGAATTTGTGTCTTGGAGTGTTCGGAATGCCAAAGCATCTTTAAATCTCAGTGTTTAGTTTAGATTAGACATGTTAAATAACAGCATAGTTATTATTTCCTACACTATGCTGGTCTCCTAATGCTAAAAGGAAATTCTTGTTGAGATAGTGCAGAAGAAGGTGAGTTAGAAAGGAGAGTGATTAGAACTTTTAAAATGGTCTCAGAGATGGTAAATACTCTAACCGTAAGCTGTTGATGTCTTGGGACAGTGAGGTCTGATTCTGCCCATGTTGAAACAGAAAAAGGGCACACACTAATATCAAAGGAAGCTAAATGGATCAGCAAATACTGTATGGAAAGAAAAGCTCCTCTGTATGCAGGTAGTTGTATGTATTTATGTATCCATTTAGAACTGCTTATGTGTATCTGTGTGTAATTTTATTTGGGATCATATCACATGAAGTCACTTCTCCCCAGACCACCTTGGGGGGTGCATGAGAAGAGTTAACAAGCCACCTGCAGTGCAAAGGATAAAGAAGTATTAGTCTGCTGACACTTAGTCCCCTGCTTTAAGCAAAAGCCACAGTGCCTCAATCTTCTTTTCTTCCATAAAGGCCTGCCCCACAGAATTACAGCTGCTAACTTAATTCTGGAGGCAGCAATTAATTCTAGAGGCAACAATCATCCTGTAGCATTGGGAGCCACCCCGTTATCTGTGTCTTCTGTGCAGGCAACATTTTTCACTGGTGCCCTCTGAGCTTCTGTGGTTGCATAGAGGAGGCTGCACTTCACACTGCTTTGTCCCTTAGGTAGGCTGCATGGGCACACATGTTGCAACAGACTGTATAAGTGTGTGGGTTTCACATCCTACTCTAACTTGAAAAGAAACCTTAAAAAGGTCTTGCCTCCAAAAGAGAGACCTTAGGAAAAAAACAAAAAACAAAACCAGTAGCTCCCAACTGGAAAAAAAAAAAAAAAATCCAATAGACATTTGAAAGACAAAGGGGAAAGCTCAGATCTTTAAAGACCTCACATCTGATGTCTGGAGAAGTCCTATGTCTTGTTCTTCCACTGTTCAGAGCTAAGGAATGAAAGCAGTAAGTGTTGAACCATGCTGCAATACTGCAAGAGGGGAAAAAAGAGAAAAGAGGGGGAAGATCAGTAAAAGACAATTGAGCAGGATATGAAGACAGAGGATCAGATCTGGGAAAGGTTTCTTAGGAGTGTAAAACTCTGTAAATGCCCAGGTTTTTTGGGAGCCTAATCCAAACATTTCCTACAACATGTGGGAGTGCTCAAAACCTCAGCTACTGACCCAAATTAGCCTGAGTGCTGAGCAGGTAACTATCCAGCATCAGCATATCTACGAACCAGCCAGAACGGAAATCCTGGAGTGAGGTAATCTTATCCACTCACACCTCATAAAGCCTTGCAGGAACCTATCTATCTGGGAAAACAAAGTCTGGGTTCAATGATCCAGAATACTGTTGTACTGGTCAGTATTTGTGACATTTAATTTTTAATTATTGTTCCAAAGAACTGAGGAGGCCCTATGCTTTCTTGTTAAGACCCATGTGGAAAAACAGGCCCTAAGAACAGTAGTAATAACACTATTGGATGATAGATGCAAGAAAAAGGAGCATACCATAGGTGTCAGGCAGGTTCTTTTACTGCAAGTACAAGCCAATAATTGTGAGGGAGCTGCGGCTCCCTGCAGAGTCCCTTGGAGGAATGCCTGAGTGCCAAATGAAAGAGAAAGCTGAACAACACAATTCGTTTCATCAGCAGGATGTCACAGAATGCACTTGGCTTGTTGGTTTTCGTTTTGGTTTGGTTGTGATTTTTTGTTTGTTTGTTTGTTTGTTTTTGAGGGTTTTGTGCATTTTTTTTTTTTTCCTCCGGTGAAATAAAAGCATAAAGTATTTAAACTTTCCCTTTTTGGTACATTTCTGATTGACTTTATATGCATTGTAGAAAATAAATTTTATTTTTCTTATAATGAATAAATATTAGCCTACAAGGTCTTCACTTGGAATAATTTCTGACAGAATCAATCTCTGACTCTTCATATACTCCTGAAAATCTCTGTGACTGCTGAGCACAGTGCAGGGCTCAGAACTGATCAGATGCAATACTTGACTGTGTGAGTATTTTCTTGGATTTGTTTAAGAAACTCTACAGGATTGCTTTTCAGTAAATAAAGTTCCTTATTTCTAACACAAATCTATGAAGGGGAAAAACAAATTTTAAAGTTGTTGCAACACACTTTATTTTGTCAGGCAATTAGTATTTTAGATACTCAATTAAATAGCACTATGTTAACCTACATTTTGTTCTTTCTTACACACTATATAATGCATATTCACTGTAATGACAGTTTCATCATACTAGGAACTTATACACATACCTACACTTTTAAAAACAAGTTTTTCTTAATAAAACACACATATCTACAGTAACAGCAATTGCAAAGAACACATTGTTAGGTTGAGAATTCAGCAAACTTTACAAACTACACAAAATAAAAATAGACAAAAAAATATCAGTACACGGTGAAGTTCTTAGCAGAGAATGTATCTTTACATTTGGTGAAGTTATGCCTAGAATTCATTTTGCTTTTTTATTTCTTAAGGAATAAAATTATATACATTATTTAGTAATCCTTAAAATAGGAAGTATTAAATAGCACAGACAATATTACAGTCTTAAGTTTTGGTTTTACCTACAGTAGAAGGGCTACTTGAAACAAATAAAAATTGCAGTTTGTCTATTCTGTACATTTAGTGCCAAATTCTCAGCTGGTATAAACCACAGTAGCTAAATGAACAGCAAGGAAGTTACATTAGTTTATACCAGCTGAGCATCTGGCTCCTGACTATATACAGGGGACGGCTGCTAAAGCATGGAAGTGTGGACCGGTTATGCACAGAAGCTTATTATATATATGGTGAAGTTTTCATGCAGCAGGAAAAACATTAGTTTAAGTATAATCCCTTAAACAGTCATACCATAACAATGGTATATGAAGCAGCTTTAAAAATATTATTTTATAATCATATGAAACTCTGAGCTATGCTGATTGCTTTAACGGAATCCCTTATTGCCAATGTTCTGTTAGAAAAGAGTGTAACTATAATTTCTGAGGCCTAATGGGGGCCTATTAAAATATCACTGTAGCTAACCACTTAAAGGGTAAATTGTACCCTTAAATACCTATTAATCAGTTTATTCCATCTGGAAGCAATTATGATCCTTACAATAGACATTAATATCACACTAACTCTGCAGTGAATCTGCTGGGGAAATAGGAAGAGCATGGCAGCATACAGAATACATGCACTAGTATCATTCCAGGAGGTAGTTCTCTTTTGTGGCACTCGAGTTTTGGTTTGTCACTTACACACTTCTGAAGTCAGTCATCCTCAGGGAAAAAAAAAAAAAGAAAAAAGTACTGAAAGTCAGGTAGGGAAAAACCCAAACAACAAACCCCTTATTTTCTCATCTCATTTTTCTTTTTTTTTTTTTTTCCCCCTCTCCAAAGTTTGCTTTGCCAGCTCTTGGGACCAAGTCCAAGCTCAGTGAAGTCAAAGAGAAAGTTTTCTGTCAGTTTTTCTTTTGTTTTGTTTTTCCATCTGGGATCTACTGCTTTTTCTAAGTTCTCTCTCCTGGTGACATAAGTATGACCTTAGATACCAGTGGGTAGATATTGCAGAAATATGCATTTACACCTTTATTAAGGAAACCATTTAACTAGATGGCTATATATGAGTAGGCTGGCATTGCCATCCCCTTTGAAGCAAGCAATAAGCACAGAAATTAAATGAAAAGAGTTCCCACTACTGTCAAAGGTACTTAGTGTTTTGATCAATCAGGACTAATTTCCTGGCTATTCTGCTTCAGCTGGTGATAATGTGATACATCTGATATCAGGTAAACACCAGTTACCTCCATTGCACTAGATCTTAATTCACACTGGCACAAACCTAGAGGTGTTCTCCTACCTGTAGAGTTACTCCCAGAGTATTCTAATAAAAACAGAATCAATGACCAAAGAGTTTCAACAAAGACCCATTAAAATGATTAAAGTATGTTTTAAAATATAATATCCATGTGTTACTGGCTAGAACTAACAACTTTTAAAACAAATTTTTGCTATCTTCTCTGGGTTCAGAAATTATTTTCACTCATGTTTTGGGTTTGGTTTTTTTTTTTTTTTTTTTTTCCCCCAGAAATTGACGTGGTTTTTTTAGTTAAACATACCTTTGTTTTGAGTTGAATATTACTTTCTGTTTTCATATACTATCGTAACATATCATGGAATCAAACAAATTTATTCTAAGGTACTCATACCTTTTTAATCCCTGTTATCTATCATCTTCAAATAGACTCAGTGGCTTCTGGAAGACACTTACATAGTAAAATGAGGAAGATTTATTCTTATTGTGACATTACTGTCAAAAACAAAGAAACAAACACAACAAAAACTCAAAACAAAACAAAAACAACAACAAAAACTGCAAAAAAAAAAACCAAACCAACAAACAAAAGAAGTGAGATTTTCCCAGAATGGCTTGATGTACATTTACCCAATTCTCAACTACATATACTTTATTAGACCTGACTGCTCCTTCTTAAACAAAAATATTTATGTCTAAGCATGCCTCTCAAGTTGTTATACTTTTTGGTTTTTGACCCAAACTAATTTTTCAGTTTTATTTTTACTTTTTTCTTTTTTTTTAACCCCTTCTCTTTTACTAATTTTCTTTCCCATGGAAAACTGAATATAAAAGGAAATTGTGAAAATAACATTTAAAGGAAAAAGGGTACAAAGACTGGAAAATGGAAATAGTTTCATTGAAAAATTCTAGTTAAAATATTTGCAACATTGAGAAAATAGTTGAAAAAATAGTGTTTTAAAATTTTCAAAGACACTCATGACTTGTTTCCACATTGCAAACCAGCTCCAATTTAATCATGGAACAGATTAAAGATAATCTATCTTTTAATTTCTGAGTAAACATGATACAGTATACTCACATTCTGTCCTTTGAAAAAAAATGGAGTGTAATTCTTTAAAAAATAGCTAAAATACCTAAGTCATTTTGGTATTTTTCAAAATTTTACTTATAATGAACATTCTCATGCTAGTTTTGTGCCACTTATAAAGCTATGTAGTGTTATAGGATACCTTATTTTAATAAAAATCATTATGAGCAGAGATATTTTAAGTTACATTCCAAAACTCATTAATTTATTACAACTCATACTATGCACAATAATCAGTGTTTCCTCTGATAAAGTAAAATATTGTTCTTCTTCTTCCATTCCTTCATTTGACCTCTGAATGAATGAACATTTCTACTATACTTTCCTCACTTCCTATCAGCATGTATTCACATGATTTGAACAGAGTGAAAGATGTAAACCCAGTCAGCACTGAACAGTAAAAAGGGGGAAACTCATGTTCTTAAATGCAGTGCAAGGAAAACTTAGTACCATTCTACTTTGAGCATGACTCTTAACCCAGATTCTTTCACCACCAGTCTGACTGGTACAGTTCCAGAGTTGCAAGATAATGCATTGATTTTCTAAAAATTTCCTTTCAGCTGTAATTAAATATCGAGATATTAAAAATGATTCTGGTTTAAGATGAATACTCAGTTCTGCTTCTAGGACAGAACCCAAAGTAGTGTCAGTAAGTATCTAGGAAAGAAAATGCCCTAAATTATTTTCTTTAGAGAAGTTACACTGCATTTTATTGGGAGAAGGATCTTTTCTGATCCTTTTTGGATTTTCATTTAATTTTTTTATCATATTTGCTCAAATTTGTTCTTAATAGGCCCCCTACAGTGAGGACAAAGATGTCTATTACTACAAAATAAAATTAAGATCCAGGTAGTTGATTCCTTCTATTTCTACTTTTCCTGCTATTGATAAGGGCTTTTAGTTTGCTGTAGTCCCCTCTCATCTTCTGGGATTCTTCCCTCTGCTGACTTTGCTGTCTACTGTCTTTGCAGTACTGGTTAATCATCTGCATTTCTGAGTGGCTGAAAGCTCCCACAAAGTCCTTTGGGTGGAATTGCAGTGCTCGCACTGAGCCGGCCCAGGTCCAAGGAGACCACTTGTCTGTCATGAAGGCCACCATCTCTGAATCCAACACTTTGAAATTGATCTTTGCTAAGGTTTGCTTGAAGCTATTCTCTGTTGCGATGCAGTGGTAAAGCCCCCGGTCACTGTCTTGGACAGAGCGAATGAGGAGTCCTTGCTCAGTAGCTATGATCCTCTCATTCAGCTTGACCTAAAGAGCAAAAATGCAGAAAGAACTTTTTAGGGAATGTTATGGGACAACATAGTATTGAACCTCTTGGTAAGTCTCACTTCAACCACCTCTTCCTTTCTTAAAGGGTTTCCTAAAGGTGCTGTATTTTGTTTTATCACATCTCCTAGAGACCATTGTTATAGCTGCTGTAGGGAGAGAACATACCTCGGGGTAGGTAAGTCTCACTAAAGAAAATTACTTCAGTATTTTTATTCATTACATTATAACAGATTTGATCAGGATGAAGACAAAGATGCAAATCTGGACACTACATGAAAGAAGCATTTTCATAATGTTCAAATAGCAGAACTGTGGAAACAAACTTTTATCTGAAAGTTACACACCCAAGAATATATTTTCCACCATCAGAGATTGCTGCTGAGACTCAGTGGAAGAAAGGTGAAGAACTGGGCATTGATCTGTCACTGAACACAAGGTGGCTTCCAGTTACATATTTTGACTTTGAGCAGGATCCTGGGTCTAACTTTGGAAGAACTCTATCTGCACTGCAGAGTCTATAGCCTTGTATAAAAGTTTTCACTGCACTGGCTGGGACTTGGATCATTGGAAACCAAAAATAATTTTTCTAATCTCCTATTTCCTTTGTGGCTTCAGACTCTGGAGAGTCCCACGAGATGGTCACATCATCTGAAGGAAGCAAGTTACCAGAGCTTGTTATCATCCAGTTATAAATGACTGAGTACATGTCCCTTTGCATATTAACTGAGATGTAAAAGTCACTAATTTAACCCATTATGAAAGAATATCAGTGCTGGCATTTTTAGAAATGATTTTTCTATTTTGTCTCGTTCCTTTGGGAATTAATTTATTTATTATTCTACTCTGTTACCATAAACTTTTGTAGACATTGAGCAGGTAAGATTTCCAGAAATATGGGAGCTTGAAATGTAATTACCTCTTTGAGTGCTTTAGTTTGTCTGTTGTTACTTAAAGCTACTTTGATTCTAACATAGCTACTGAACATAAGAAAAAAAAAAATGTTCTGCTGAAGAAAAGGGTTAAAGAATTACAACGAGAGGTTGCCAGGACACAGCTTGAGTCTTTGAAGAGTAAGTGAGAAAAACAGCATGAAAGACTCAGCAAAAGGTTTGTAAGTCCTCTGTGATTTTGGAAAATGGCCTGATATGAGAATAATGTTTTTCAGTATTTATAATCTATCAACACACACCATATTATTCAATAGCCCTTTCTAAAGATGTTCCTTTTTATTCATATAGTGACTACTTTAGATTTGAAATGGATTTTTTCCCCTTTTATATTACTTCAGGAAGGCACATTCTCCATAAACAACCATACTATATATTACAGCGTTGAAATTGAGAGCCTTACAGAGTGCAGTAATGGAAAATGTGATTGCACCATGGTGGGAAAATGCTTTTGTCAATATGTGTTCTTATCCTGGACTAATTTCTTGCTAAAGAAACCTTTCACATTTCTCCTAATTTTGCTTTTTATCTCTTCAATAGCACAGAAGGTCTATTGCATGCTGACTTCTTCCTGCACTTTATACAGGATATTGCTTTTAGGCCTGTTGCCTCAGATCAATAAGAAGTCCTTAGAGCCGCAAACCTTCAGTTTGGAATTAGTAAGATGTTAACTAGATCCCTGTCTTTAGGGTCTGACAGATTTTCTGATAGAAATCATTGGGGCTGAGGAGTGAAGTTCCAGCTGTACTAAAGCCTGCCCTCGTTTATATGAATTAAGTGCTGGTCACCATCCTGCATCCACTCAAATTCTCCAGCTTCACTGTAGGTGGGCTGTCTGCTGAAAACACAAACACTCCCTGGCCTTGGTCCAAGGGGTGGATGAGATGCTGATGGAGGACTCTTCCAAAGCTACTGCTCACATTACTCACCTCTTTCCTCCTGTCATTGTCTTTCTGTAGCAACCATTTAATAGAAGCCTGAGGAGATTTGGGTGTGCATTCAAGAAAGGTGGTATTGTTTTTTATTCCATACTGAACTATTTCTGCAGCATTTCTATATGCTAGAAAGAAAAGGAAAAACAGGTCAGGCTACTTTGAATAGTGATTTGATACAGAAAGCACATAACTGCAACACAGGTAAAATGTTTGCAATACAAGCAAAATGAAGTATATATGATTCTGATATTGGTCAGCAGTAAGTAATTTAGGGCACAAAATTTTAAAAAAAATGAAATTAAATGTGAAGAACTACATACAGTTCCAAATACCAGTGTTTTCAATCTGACATGGTCTGTTCTGATAAAGAAGGATACCCGTGGGCTGGTATACACTGCTGACAGGATTGTTCCCTGAAATGGTCTCATTCTCTACCGCTACAAGAACGACTGTCTAGAACTATCCGAAGGAGAATGAAGCATTTAATATATTTGTTCACACTTCACTGTTTACGAGTGGTGGAATATGGTTGTATGACTCAAAACACTGCAGCACACCCTGAAGAAGGCTCCTCCATTCCAGCTGAGTGCACTATCACAGGGAGGCGAGAGAGGGCAGACTTGGCTCCCACTCCCCTGTCTCTCTTGCAAAGCGAGGAATCTGAAATGCAATGAACATGTAGACAGGCCAGCAACAGAGAGCACGACAGATTTATAGCACTCCAGCAACACCTGGGCAAGTGCTGAGTGTGTGTCATCACTTAGACTTGTTGTGTTTCGTTACAGTCTTGATAGATGAACAATTGGCAGCTACTGATAGGAACTTTTAGATGCTCAATGCTTGGCCCAGATGATAATATTTTCACTTCCAGATTTAAAAGCATGCATCATAATGAAATACCTTTTTTTTTCCTTCTACAAAAAGGCAGTGGATACCAAATAACATGAGAAATGCAAATACCTAGAGGTCTACACCTCTAAAATCTGTTTTTTGCACAATCCTAAAACTTGTTTTCCTTGGACTATACCTATCTTCCATTCTTTTCATTTTCTTTCATCAACAGATATGTGAAATTTGAACCTATTCTACTAAAGGAAGGAGACTTTGCTTGGTTCTAGTCTTTAAAAATTTCTAACACGTTTATAAGGTTGTACCAAAATCAACTGTAACTTTCAGGAGTATTATGTGAAGATGTATCTGTGTTCAAAGGCTATAAGCTATCAAAAAGCTTATCTGTGGGATGACCAATTTGTAGCTGTGGAACAGTGACAATCTGACCTGTAACGCATTATTATTTTTATGTACACTGAGATGAGGTGTACCAAATAAATGCATTTTTGTATATTTAATTGACCTACTCCATACTACTACTACTTATATGTGCTAAGAAAAAGATTGAGAGAATGCAAATGCATTTCTTTAATGGCCATGAAGGCTAACACAAGCATAACCATATTAAACAGAATACTTGAAAAGCAACTATACAAGCCTCTTAGTCCTTGATAATGTAGTTAAACATTTAAATATGACAATATTGTTCGGTTTATACATGCTAAGAGGTCTAAGGCATGCAACCTATCATGTTTAAACACGTTCTTTCAAGATTATGGTTCACTATGAACTTGGAAGATTTCTTGCTATTGCCCAACTCTGCTCTGTTGTCCTTTAGGTAGATATCACTTTTCCCCCAAACACAGTAGTTCTGCTATAAATGTCTTTAATTATATTTTGAAAATTCCAAGTTCCTGTTTCTTTTAATCTTTTTTTTTTCCACTGGGGAAACAACTGCCATCTACCTATGCTATAACCCACTCCTGTCACCAAAACATCCTTTTTAAAGTTGGTAAAACACATAAGCCTATAAATACAACCACATTAAAAAAAAAAAAAAAAAAAATGGTTGGGAAACAAGAAACCTGTTTCACAAGACAGTCAAGGTTCAAACATTTGTTACCACTCAGCCCAGAAAGCAGACAGTTGACATTCTCACATTTTCCACATTCAAAGGGGAGAACACCCGCCCACAGGACAGACAATGGGTGTGTGGTCACAGCATATGCCTGCAAGGTAGGACATGCAGCTCAAGTTCCTTAATGATTCAGGGCCTAACCTTTAATATGGATCTCTCAGAGCTCAGGTGCATACTTGAATGCTGGGGTCATCTTTTGTAATTACCTGTTCAAACTATTCAGCAAATGACCTAATACTGAATCACAGGGAGAGACCTCCTAGCACTGAGCACCTAGAGCAGGACTTGCCACATTTGGGCTGAGACATATATACCCAAATGATTGTTGTAGTCTGTTGTGATCCAGAACATTCTTCTGAGACCCAGCAGAAACTATTTCAGTGGAATTATAATTAACTGAACATGTAATTCTTAAATAAAAAAAATATCAAAAATTATGATCAGGTCTATCAGTTGGTCTCCAGATGGTACAGATGAGAATGCACTTCAAAACAAAGACTCAGAAATAGAGGTGAAAGGAGCATAATTCTCTAACCTGTGTCCTTGGTCTGATGGCATACATTGCCACAGCCTAGCTCAGATATGCATCAGGATGAAGAGATTCAAGCTGCCTTTACATACTTGTCCAGTCTTATTAAGTCTTTGGCAATATTTGACTGGTGTCTATCAATCTGGAAAATGGTAGTCAGGTACCCATCCACCTGCACCATGCCAGGCTGACTAAACCGTTGCACAGCTGGAAATAAAGGATTTCATAAAGAGCTTTGGAATGGTTTACTTTCCCATGTAAAGGAAGAAAGAAATAAACATAACTCATTGGACAGGTAGAGCTGAAAGATGTGCTCCAAAATGCAATATAGCCTCAAATATGAAGAATAATTTTGAGGTCCAAGATTTAAGTGCATGAAGAGGAACTAATAAAGACTGAACGGATATGGAAGTAGAATAGCCCTCAAATTAACTATATCTGTTTCAGCATCTCATTTCATGTATGCTGAACTACATATTTCATGGTTCATAATTGTATCATATATATGCAAGTTTAATGTAATTGCAAGGAAAGATGTTAAAATTAAATCAAAACAAAACTCAGACTTGGAAAATAATTACGCTTTACCAGTAAACCACACAGATAATGTGAGTTATGATGAATCACATAAAGGAAAGCCATGTGTTCTTTATATAGCAGGAGGATCTGTAAATTATAGTACCTTTCAGGTTGAAACCTCGGCACTGAGTCAGAGGGTTTCCATGTCTCACGTCTTGCCTACGACTCCTCCTGAAATATTTTGTAAAAACAAAATGTTATTCCAAGATAGCTACACTGCAAATAAACACTTTTATCTCTGGGTTTGTTGGGGTTTTTTTGGTTTTTTGGTTGTTTTGGTTTTTTTCTTACTAAACCGACTGTTCATGACCTGTGAGCTGTGAGTGTGCTTTACTCTTGCAAGGCTTGTTAAGAGTGAAAGCACTTTTGAAGTGAATCAATTGGCTGAAGTTTATAAAATGGTTGTACTTTTGATAGGCATAGTAGTTTTTTTGCAATGGGAATATAGAGATGGGACGGTTAGAGGTGATGCATGAAATAGACATAGGTTCACTGTTGCAAGACCTAACATTCCAAGCCATAACCCCCAACTGGAACACTTCATAAAGGCAATCACCTAAGAATGAAATCCGGAAGAGTCACAGTGCTCATATCTAATGTACCAACAGAAAATTACAACACAAGGCATGTTCCCTCCTTGATTTTGGCAGGCACCTTATTTTTGACACCTGTAATCACCTTGGTAGCACAGTGACTGAAACTTTCATCCAGAATGATCACAGAATCATAGAATGGTAGGGGTTGGAAGGGACCTCTGGAGATCATTGAGTTCAAACTCCTGTCCAACGCAGGAATAGGGCAGGCCACACAGGAACAGACCCAGGCTGGTCTTGAAAGCCACTAGAGAAGGAGACTCTACAACCTCTCTGGGCAGCCTGTTCCAGGCTCTGTCACTCTCGCAGTGAAGTTTTTCCTCATGTTGAGGTGGAACTTCCTGTGTTCCATCTTGCTACCATTAGCTCTCATCCTATCACAGGACACCAGTGAAAAAAGACTGGCCCCTTCTACTTGACATCCACCCTTCAGATATCTGTAAACATTATGAAGAACTAAGCAGTTCTGTCCTTTGCTCCTCACCTAGGATGTCACAGCTCACAGAAATCAGTGCACGTAGCTCTGGTACCTTTTTTTTTTTAAAATTATACTTAAGAAGTATTATTTTATTTGCTGAATATTCTGTAAGTTGGTTTAATATTTATCAAGTTCAACAAAAAAATACATTAGCGATAGTTTGTTGCAAGAGAAAGCTGCTGAGATATGTAATAGCTGTATTCTGAACATTAATGACTTGCAAGATCAGAAGCCTTAAAAAGCCCCTGGAGCTCCTCCAGTACCACTGAGTGAAGGGTGATGGCCCTGTGGCCGTATTATACCAGGTACTGCACAAATACCCAGAGACAGTGTTTATCATTCCATGTCACCTGACCCTTCACCACATTGTTTTAAAAGGAAACAATAGAAAGGTGATGTTTCAAAGGAGTAATTTCTGACATTCCATGTATATTTTGGGTGTTTGCCCTCAAAAATATTTAATCTTATGTCTTGGGATCTTAAGCCTTATGAACTATTTGTGTGAGTCGAAGGAGACAATGAAGAATTTCTGAGTTACTTTCAGGATTCCTGTGCTACTGTGAACTGCTCCACACTGTCAGAAATGGCATGTTGCTTGCACTACCAGTTCTGAGAGTCTAAATTTACAGTTTGATATTTATAAGAAAAAAACAAAAAAAAAACCCAAAAAACCAAACAGATTGAGAAGGTGTTGGTTAGAAAATAAAGATAACAATGTCAGGTGTTTTGAGGTGAATTGATGTTGGATGAGGAACCACAGTAATCCATGGGAAACAGAAGTGTCAAATGAAGAAAATGAGCAAATGTGTTCAGCAGATCCTAGTGTCTAGACTATGGGATTTGTCTCCAATTACCAATGTATTCCCCTTCATAATCTCTCTTATTTGATAAAGGGACAGCTCATTTCCTTCTCATATGATTTTTTTTTTCCTTAGAGATGTAGGCATTTATTTTGGTTTGATATAAAATTAAATAACAAACAAAATGTCAGCATGAAAGCAAGCCCCAGTGGAAATAACCCTGGGTTTATATAACGGGAATGGCAAAAGAATCCACTGGAAACTGCACAGACTGGGTATATCTGTCTAGTCCTTATATCTTTTGTCAGCTATGTTAGTGTAGGAGTTAGGTGGCCCAAGACTTGTGGGTTTTCCTTTTCTATCCTTCTCTCAACTTCTGACCTTTGTTCCACGGAAGAAAGCAATCAGTTTGCAGACTGGAGCCTGAAGATGTTGAGGGAAAGCCATAAAAAACCCAATTGTTACGTGGCCAGGTTGGCTTTACCTTTTAATCTCAAGTAAGCAATTAGTCAAGAAAAGTTTGCAACAACAAAAGCAGGTGTCTTTAATCCCAGGGGATGACAGAGACAAGCTTTGCCTTTTTCAGTCTACTGTCTCCTTCCATGTAGGTAAAGAATTAAAACCCATTAACTGTAACTGGTCTTCTTCATCTGCAGCTCAGGTGCAGGCAGTGAGCACAGTGGCACACAGTGGGTAAAACTCTGGCATGTGTCTGAAAGGTTTGTCTCCTCTGCAGTAATGCCTCATTGTGTATTCTGTAGCTTTGTATATGAAGTGAAATCTTAATAGTACAAGAGCTCTACAGCCTACTGCTATTAAATATTTCCCTTGGGTGAAGGAAAGAGACTCTTGTTTTGCATAAGAATTATGAGATGGACTATTAGTGCTGTTGTAAATTAAAACAGAAATTGCTTTCCCTGTCTACTTCAATAAATCTCACGTCAAAAACCCCAAATCTGCAGGCAGTACATAGAAATCACATTTGCCTAAATTTCCCCTGGAAATAATTCTTCTCACTTAGGAGAAAATGAGGAGAAAAAAAAAAAAAAAAAAAAAAAAAGTCTTTATTCCTCAGACAACCCGAGAGATATTTTGCTGTATTTTGCGCTATCATAATTATATCCACAGCAAACAACCAAATTTAAACAAGGGGAATGAATGTTTGTGTGCATGAGACAGAATGATTAATATTTATGATTAGTAATGTTTGGGTTTTTTAGTTGGATGGTGGCTTTTTGTTTTTGTTTTTTTTTTATTATTTTTTTCTGGTCCATTACCATGAATATGAAAAGGCAAGCTCTTTATCATACACTCTTGCAGCATACACTCCTAGGTGATGAAAAATGCCAAGAACAATAGCTACAGAGCTATTGTTCATACATGCTCCTGAAAGGAATTACATACCACTTCTCCACCACATTACAACACCACAGGCTACACAGCGGAACAAAAGCCAACTTTCCTTTCAGACTTTTCTGGGCTGCTTAATACTGCTCACCTTTTCCCTGTGGGATAAAACCTGGAGCAGGAGCTGCCATCCCAGGCACAGTATGGATCTCGGGCTAGGCAGCAGTCAGCACAGGCAGTCCCATAGATGTGACAGCGATGCAGGGATACCTGGGTGACCCCTTCATCTGAGCTCACATACAACTGTTGCTGTAGAAAGAAATTGAAAGATTTATTTCAGATTTAGTAGATGAGCTTCACCTGAGAGTCAGCTAACACACCTAAAAACCTTTCACTTAATTTCAGAATTAACTTAAGACCAAGAGGGGAGCCACTAATATAGATCAAGCTAAGAAAACCAGAAATCTCCTGGGTGAACAGGTCTGTAATATTTCTACCTTCCTGTTAGAAAACACTTCGAAACACTGAGGAATGTTAATGTTTTTTGGACGTTGAGTGTCATTGTTCTGTTCTCGGGCAGACAAGCTGAGTTAATATTGCTCAGATATGAAAACTTGGTTCTTATTCAGTAAGGATTGTTGGATCAAGCCTTTGAACTAATTAAATTCTCTGCATATAGTCATTTGAATAAATATTATGCAGAGTTCCTAGTTGGATTCTCCAGCGGAAAGATTTCCAAGACATAAAACCTAGAGATTATGTTGAGGCTTAGGGTCAGATTCTGATAGGCTATATACCTGGAAAAATAAGCCAGAAGTTGTTTCATAATAAAGAGAGCTTTTGCAAAAGAAGTTCAAAATGATAGGTCATCACCAAACTCTGGGCCGAAGTGACTGTTTGACTCAGAAACAATTAATCAATTGTTTCAATTCTTAAAATATAAATAAAATAATCTGGGCCAAAATAGCTGTTGTACTAAGAAATTATTAATCATTTGATCAATTTCTAAAATATAAATTAATATTGAACAAAAACCTTGAACGTCCCCTAATCTTTCCATCCTAAAACTAAAAAATTACACTGAAATCAATTTAGCAAATAATGTTTACTTATTAGTTTTGTAATTTATTGAGTAAACTGTTGCTTGCAAAATCATGGAATACATACTTTTAGTTTAGGTGTTTAACATTACTTCAGAAATCATCTCAGCTGTTTCCATCTTTCTTATTGCTATTGATTATTACTAATAAACAAACATGCACAGTTTCACCACAGACTCAACAGCTCCAATACTACCTATTTGCATTGACCCTACTTACAAGGGAATATTTCTATTAAGGACTTAGAGGAGAGTACATTTCCTCTTCGAGTACTTTTTTTTTTTTTTTTTTCCCTAAATTGTCAACAACAGCAACAACAAATTGTCACTTTCAGTGAATTAGAAATGATACAGAATGGATAGAAATTGTTTTATCTTAGTGGCTCTGGGGCATATAAACAGCTCATGCAAACTTCAGTCAAGTTTCTCCACATTCATTATAGAAAATCTCCTGCCTATAATTAGTATGTTGCAGAACAATTTCTATTCTAGCATATTTACGTCCATTTTATTTTCAGTTAATAAATATTAAATAAGCATTCCATTTTTCTTTACCTTTTTAGATGAAATCTTCATTGATGTTATAGGAGAATTACTCTGAAAGAAAAAATTCCAAGCTACGTTTACAAGGACTCTCTTGTAATACTGTCCCAACATTAAAATTTAAAATTCAATAAAACCTAAGTCATATCTAAGAAAATTATAACTTTTCATTTCTTGGAAAGGCCTCACTCCCACTAATTTTTTGCTATTGTCAGAACTAAACAAATAAGATACATATGTCTCGCAAAATGTATTGGATAAACTCAACCACATTATTATTACTCATATGTATCAACAAGCTTTTATGCACTTTTAATTAATCTGTGTCTGTGTTACCTCAGCAAGTATAGGAACAATGTGTTTTGAAACCATTACTCTCATTGTGTATTAAGAAACAGTGTTTGTACTTTGACAATGATGATAAAGGAAAATCATAGAATAGCTCATGCATATTTACCACATGATTTGTATAAGAATATGTCCTATTTCTCCTACACATTATCTATAGTGCATACAGTTTGGTTACCATCCAACATATACGTTCAGCTTATCAATGACTAGAATATTAAAAATGTTTCTTCCCCAGAGACAGTACTGTATACTACTGTGTGTCATCACTACAGTCTATTAATGTCTGTGTCTAAACCAAATGTTAACGAGTTGGAAAAGGAATTATCACATTCATTGCCTTAAGTAAGTAAAGCAATTCAGTATTCTAATCCAAGCAGTTGATAAAACTGATAGTAATAAAAATGTTCAGCAATGTTTTAAGATTTAGCATTTGCTCAGTCACAAAGAAAAGCTGTAACAGTGGGCTAGGATTAATTCCAGTGGACTACAGGCACAGCAGGGAGACCAAGACTAGAAAGTCTGGCTGCAAATCCTGTGAACTGGCAAAGGTTTGAAGGAGTTTAGAGCTGCTGTAGTATTTCATGAACTGTCTGGAGACTCAAGGTCAAATGGAACACTGGATTTGATGCCACATTCTCCTTTCCTTGTTTATATCCTGGAAAAGAATCAATGCTTTTCTTACTCTTGGTATTTACTAGCACACCACCGGTGATTTCATTCCCTCTCTTAGAGAGACTTACCAAAATACTACCATGCTGTAGACACAGATTGCAATGGTAGAAGTTGTGATATCATGATTTTTAGTGTTCAGGATAAAAAAGCCTGTGCACAAGGCCCAGAAACTAGGTTTAGGGTGAGGAATCTTCTCAGACCACCTATCTTCTTGCTGTATTAATTTATGATTCAGTAAATAGAATTAGTAATACTTGGGTGAAGGGTACTCTTCAGGTGATACTAGACACATATATCTTCTCTAAAGGGAAGTCTTCAACAAAAGCCTAGGAAGACTAATTAGACTTTATTATGGTTAACACAGTGTGTATTCTTTTTTTAAAGATTTTTTTAATGCTGTCTGCCTAGATAAAAAAGCTTCAATTATACTTTTTGTATCCCCTCAATGAAATAGAGAAAAGCCCTTTAAAAAACCCTTAACTAAGTTTATAGATTCATATTACCATTTGCCCCAAGACTACCTCTTTTAAAGAATAGCCCATTCAAAACTTTGAGAGGAATTTTTCAGCATGAGGGAAAACATCTTCTTTAGGTTATTACAAGCTGCTGCATGCCAGAGTGACTGACAGAGGTTATTCCCTTATTTCTTGCTGTAGTTGTGTTTCTTCTCAGCTTATGTTGTGCTAAGCTTGTAGCTTTTTTGACTCCAGAGGCATGTGGCTTTGAAGAACTGGAGTTAAGCAAAAACAACAATGGTTTGCTTCTACTCTTCAGCTCAGAATCAGAAAGATTATGAGATAATCAAAGAAGTACAAAAATCTTAGATTCCATCTGTAAATAGCAACAGTCTCAATACATGATGCCAAAGATAAAGGTTGCCTTCTGGCAGTGACTATAACATGACCTTGTAAAAATGTGCTTATCGAAATTCTTCTAGAGAGTAAAACAACATAAAAACTAAGCAACTTAAATATAGGGGGGAAAAAAGGACTTAAGCTAGCTACAGCCTTCATAACAGTGGACTTTTTATATTCCTCTTTGGGTGAGTAACCAGCTGATAGTAGGCACATTTACTTGATCTTTTGTCAAGTCACAGTTGCCCTTGCCAGTCTTCTACAACAACATGTTTATGTGAACATACATATTGGAAAAGCAAAAGTAGGAGCAAACCAAACCTGAAATACTTCCAGTTCTTCTAAAATGAGTTCTCCACTTGCAGAGAAGTTGGTGGGTAGGACAACAACTTTTTGTACAGTTCCTTGATCTGGAAAAGATAAGAAGAAGTGAGACTATGTGACAGAGAGAAAGAAAAAAGCAGACAAACCATTAACAATATAAAAAGAAACCATCAAAGCAAGCACAATGACATAGAGAAAGGTAAGAAATGTTCAGTAATTTCTAGGGTGTGAGGTCAGAAGAACCATGAGATGATTCCTTATGTTGGAATACTATGGTATTATTCTCATACATGAACACAAAGAAGTCATGGTAAGACTGGAGTTACTACCATTACTGTTATCATTCTACCCTAAAAGATCAATCAAAATCAGTATCTTTTGTGCTAGCTGCTGTACAGACACACAGACAAAGACAGTATCTATCCTAATGATATTAAAGTAAAAACTCAGCAATATAAACAGGTAGAAGGGAGCTACTGCAAAATTTAATATATATTTATATTAAATATATTTATAATAAACATGATCACAACTGATTACATGAAAGGTAAACCTTCTAAATAATAGCTCTATTTACACATAAATAAAGATGAAAGCTTTTTTTTTTTCCAGAAAAGTCAAACAATAAAGTACATTACATATTGGTACACGTTAATATTTTGGTCCATAAGGAAAAAAGGAAAAGTGAGGTAAAGAAATTGTAGGTATTCAATCTTGGATGCCCTCTCAAAATACAGTTCCAAGCCTCCCAAATCCACTCAGATCAAAGGAGTAAGAAGTAAGAAGGATGAGGCAATGGCAGTGGTTTTGCACGGTATATGTGATGAGACCAAAGGGATATTTGTGATTAGTTTTCCTAATTTGTTATGTGGAAAAAGTGTATGAGATGGAGGAGTCCAGCTGTGAAGACTCTTAAAGACTGAGACAGCCACTGAAGTATTTCTGATGTGGCAGAAAAGGCAGACTGTGGGAGAATCACAAGGATTTTTACTTGGAAAAAGCACAGCACATAGAATTCCTCTTGCCTGAAAGGCATGAAAATGTCTGAGTAGAATATATTTATTTGCTTAATGTTGATTCAGAGGAATAAGACCACATGGTATAGATTCTGATTGGCCTTCAAAAGTTTTATGCACAATATAGACTTGTGTGATTAGTAAAACATTAGTATAGCACAATACAGGTAAGTATCTACATGTATTTTTATGAATTTGTGACTGAGGAAAGGAAAGCTCAGCTTCCTGTTTGGCAATTTATGATGTAGACAATGTAAAGTGAAAAAGGGCAATTTTGCTTTTAAGGTCAGTGACTAAATTCCATAGTTATATCTGCAGGGCAAGTTTTTTTACAGTAAAAATTTACATCTTCTTATTTCCCTGGAGGAAGCGAGCAAATAATAATATACTTTATTTAAGAAAAATAAGGTTTAAAGCTAGAATACTGATATGTAATGGCCTGACCACACACAGAGAGCACATTGGAGTATTCTGCCATTTCATTTAAAAAAGAAAAAAAATTAAAAAAAAAAAAAAATTGAAAGCTGACAAGACTTAAAATTGTGTAGCTATCAATTGTACATGCTCCAAGCATGTTAGGTATGAATTTTTCATGAGAATTTTCTAAGGAGAAGATTTATTCTTATTATGCAATGGCATGATAAATCAGTTTCTTCCAAAGAAATTTTACTGAAACTAAATCTTGTGATAGCACAGCTGTGGTCTAGACTAGGTGCCAGTATTAGCAAAACTATGAGAACCTGAGAGAGATTTACTAACTGCCAGAACCCACTGAATCTCTAAACTGATGCAGATGCATCCCTTGCTGGAGCTAAGAAGCATGTGTGTGTGCATGTGCACATATATTTCTGATCCTACTAAAGGGAATAAACCACTCCCAAATACATACAGCTTAAGTTTAGTCTACCTCTGCCTCTTGCATCCTTTTAACAATGTCTTCTCTCTAACATTAAACTATAGCATGAAAAATACTGTATCAGAAGTGAGGGAAGGGGTTGCAGCCTTTTGTATTTTTTTTTCAGACACCTGCAAAGTGTCAACTACCTGTAACCCTAACATACAGGGCACTAATCATGTTGATAGTGACTCTACCAGCAAAGGAATGTGAGGCTGCTGAGCATCTGAAGAACCGGTTTATTTCAATGATCCATTAACACATGCCACACGTTTAAAATTCCTAAATTGTCTTCAGTCCTCAAACATTGCCCCAAACTGAAAACAGAACTTGAAGGGAGATTTTATCCTGGGCACTGGCACAGAAATCACTGATAATGTGTGACGCCAAGTCTTTGTGTCCTAATAACCTTTCCTATTTGAAAAATAGGTTCCTATCTACATTTTTTTGTCACACCCCAGCAAAATACACTGAGTTAAGGACTGTTTACCTTGCTATTCATTTCCCTTGACTCATTATTTTATCATTCACTTTGACTCAGTATTGTACCACGAGGGACAAATCCTTGCAGAAAGGAATGTTCCATTGTTTTAAAGGAAACTTAATGCAACATTTAAAATAAATGTTAATGTTAGGGAAAGTAGGCAATAGAAAGCTCTTAATTAAATAAACTCACTTAAAGCAAGGGATTCCAATAGTCTGTACATATTACATATACTTACTTCCAACAATACATGGTTTATAGTTTAAAACCCTCCACCACTTCTAAAAATAGGTTTTCTGCAGTTTCTCAGCCGTTTCCTTAATACATGAAAAGCAAATATTTGTGCCCCAAACACACTTCTTATTCTTTTATCACTAGTACTGATGTCTCCACTATAAGCATAATAGCTGACAAGTCACTTGTAAGTGTTAATATCAGAAAGTTTATGGCACATTTGAATTTTGTTGAAAATCTTATTCACTTATTTCCTTTAATGGCAAGGCAGCAAACTAAATTCTTCAAACAGAAGGTTGGAAAGGCTGCAGCACTGTGCACTACAGGAGATAAATGCAAAGTAGCAGTGCCTGAGCTGTTTCCCAGTGTATTTCACAACAGGTAATCTTTTGAAATGTAAACCAGGCATAAGAGATCACCAAACAAATATAAGTAAAATATTTTCATGATTAGGTCAACATATGAAATCATAAGCTAATTCTGTAAAAATCATAAAAATGAACAGGATGGTTTCCTTTGCCATTTACTTTTTAATTCCAAAAATCCACTTGAATACAGTTCTACATTGTTATGATTTAACACAGTAATGAAAGAAGCTATTGTGTCTTCAGAATATCAGTCCACCTCTAAAATGCACGAAGTGAAGAGGCAGATTTATGCTCTGATTTTTCACCGGGAGTTGTTTGCAGCCTCACATTAGCCAAACAGTCTGTGAATTGAGGGAAAATGGACAAATGAGGAGGAATCCCCTCAAGATGACAGCAAGAGTACAAGAGTGACTCATAATGGTTCTCTGTTTCAAACCAGTTTGAACAACTGCAGGATTCTCAGCTTGTCAGGGAAGACAATGTTACTGAGATTATGCTCCTGAGAGGAGTGAGAAACAGGGAACAGCAAGGGAGGAAAGTGCTAACACCCTGTAGACTAAAAAATGGTGTAGAGTATGTAGAGTGGGAAATAAATGGAGAAAGAAGGCAGTCCAATAAATGGTCAAGGAAGGAAGATGAGACAAATAAATAATAATGATAACAACAATAACAACAAGAAGAATGGGTGTTAAAAATTACATTCTTTGAAATGCAGGGCATGATTCTGTGCTAATGAGCTAAGCTTCATTCATGCCAGTTGTCCTATGCCTGATTACACTAATTCCTGGTCTGTCTGACCATGGACAATGGAAAAGGCAAAGTTTAATAAACAGCAATGAACAATACACAGGAGTTTGGCTGAATCTGAAGGTCTGAGTTTAAAACTTGTTCTCTGAATTTTGATTAGCTTTGCTTTCTCCAGGTCTCAGTGAACACTGCAGTTGTCAGTATTGTGAGCCTCAAAGAGAGTCAGGAACCATCTACCCCTAAGTCATATCAAATGCACAAACTGAATAACAAAAAAAAAAAACCTTGACTTTTGCACATCATAAAGAAGTGACAGCAATGGACACCAACTGCTACTCTGACAGGAGTTTCACAGAGAGGCTTCCTGTAGTAATCCCCCTTCCTGATGTGTCTGACATTGCTGGAGTCACTCTGAAAACTTTTTTTTCATGTTGTACCTGTCAGCCTAATGGCAGCTTAATTGGTTTTGGTGTCTAATCTGAGTTGAACCTGATGCAAACAAATAACATTATGAAGAAAAAAGAAAGCAAAGAGTTTGCAGAATGCTTAAAATCTCTCAGAAAATGTTGAGGCTCAGCAGAGAACCTGAAACGGTGGTAGGTTAGCAGTCAGGGCTGATAGTCAGGTGCCCATGCTGTCTGCTATCCTTAGGTGTCTTCTGCAAGTCAGAGCTCCCACCACAGGCACATAACTTCTCAGTATTTTAGTTTACTACTCTGTCAAATGAGAGTAATTTTTTTCCAGCTCATAATATTGCTGTGAAACTTTGTAAAATTCAAGCTGCCTCAAAGAACAAAAGGACAGATACATAAGTCTAATGAGGTCACACACCTGACAGCAAAACTTTCACATAGTCCCAGCTTGGTCAGACCTTTGGAACACACTGTGGGCTTGTTTGAACACAAAGTGGAAAGAGGAAATGAAATAGGTGGAGAAACACTCTTTAAACTTATATATTCTTTAAAAAGCTGTGAAAAAGCTTTGGATGAGTTGATCAATGAAAGGTTTTCAATGACTTGGGCAATATTACCAAGAGGAAGAAGAAAACTGTCTGCCGCCTGTTGTACCACTGTTGTGCAACATTATCTTCCCAAGCTCAGAGTCACGAAACTGCAGCCAGCAAATCTATGGGAGGCAAGCTTGCTCTTCTGACCAATTATCTCTCTCTGTTAGAATCTGTAGCTCATTACATGATTTTGGCTATTGCATTACTGGAGGCTACTGTTGTCAGCAACAGTTAGTTTTCCAAAAAGACAGCCATCATATAACACCATGAAAATGAGTATTACAACCTTATGCTCTGAACACACTTACTGCATGCAGATTTTGAAAACAAGTGTTGCATCAGAGAAGATAATAAGAAACATCGAGCAACCTCAGGCCACATTAAGATTCATGTGGCCCACATTAATAACCTGAATAAGCCACACTGAAGTGCCTTTTCATGACAGTAACTTAGATGTCTTTCCACAAAAACATATCCTATCTTGATAGCAAGGAGATGAAAAAAATCCATTTGGTGCCCATGGCTGTTTAATGTACCCAAGTTTGACCCAGACATTTAGATATTTTCGTAACACCAAGAGCAATAAAAAGCCTGGTGCATAAATCTTTTGATTGTGCAATCTGCATGTACTTTGACCAAAGGCTTTCGTATTGTAAGCAGTAGGTGGCACACTTAAAAAATAAATAATAATCTCAGAAAAATGTTCTCATGCTGTTTTACTGCTGTTCTTAAAACTCAGATGGAAAACAATATGCCAAAGTATAAATAGATAATATGAAAAGCTCAGATTCTTTAGATATAACTGAAATGAGTAATTACAGTAAAACTATAGGGTGACTCTAAAGCTCCAGGACTGAGTCCTAGCCTACCACAGAAACGCAATAACTGAAACTGAACTCTAACCCCAAATTGAATATGGTATTATTCACTGCATAGGGAAGAAGTATCATCAGAACTGTCCTTGTCAGATATGCAAATAAGTCATTATGTTCTATCCATGTAATCTGTCCCTCAGTTTTCTCTTCGGGAAGATGAGGTGTACTCTCCAAGAGCACTCATCTCATTTCAGATGGAGATCAGATGGAGATCAGATGGAGATGAAGAGATACCTTTGGGTGGACTTAGAAAACTGGCAAGTTGTGTTAAGTGCCTTGAGAGTCTTCACGTTTAAAAGCATATGGAAAACAGGAGAATGTTATCACTTGAAAAGCAAGTGGAATGACTCAAGAACAATATCCCAGGGATTTACTTTTTTAGCTATGTAGGTGAGTGAGGGAGAAAAGCAAGATACTAACTCTGGGCAAAGACCAGCCCCTGTGAGCTCAGCACTTTTGTCTGGTTGTGCAAAGGATACACTACATTTAGTTCACATTAATGTTGAAAAATTACAGAGCTGCCTACACCCTCCCATGCCATAGCTACATGATGAAAAAGACTGGGGTTTTTGGAGCTTTATACTTCTGTTATTCTTCTCTTGCATTCAGGAGCTGATTTATTACTGAGGCTATAGAGGAGGAAGAGAAGAAAAACTAAACATTTTGTGTGCTCTGCATCTGGCAAGGCATAAAACACTCCAATTTCAAGCATGAGACAGGTCACTGACAGTGACAGACACGGCTGGCAACATCTCAGTTCAGCAGCAGTAACTCATCATTTGAGCCGAGTCTAATTGTCACCAGGTGTCAAGTCCCATTGTCTCTGGCTGTGGGGCTCCAGGCTCCCTAGGAAATTATCACATGAAATTCTTCTATATAATGTGGGTTTTGCATTTGCTGGGATGAACTGACACCAAAGAAAATCCCCTCTGCATCCTTTTGACAGTTAATATCTCTATTAAATCCTCCTGAGTCTCACAGAAAGCAGAGAATAAAGAAAACAAGTTTCTTCTCTCAGTGGCCGAAACCTGATCACTTTTATTTGAAATGTAGTAACTTACATTGCACCAGTTTCTTCTGAAGAAGACCTTGGAAGCTATTAATGTCATGTGCCCTACTCAGGAAGAATAATGCCTCCTCTCTAACCAACTAGAAAGCAGACAATGATCCTTGTCTCCAGTGTAATGCAGAAAATAAAGCAATGAATATAAACTATCAAGAGCTGCAGTTTATGTATTTGATCCATAATGGATCCTGTGCTGATACACAGAAGACAATTAATGAAACTTAAGAACAAGCTGAGGTATGGTAATGCTTTTAATGAATCACAGGTGTATATGTGAGGCCACACTGATGACTTAAAAACAGCCAGAAGCTAATTAAAGTATACAATTAATTACCTGTATTAGTTTCTTGCAGAATTACTAAAATGCTAAATACAATATTGTGATTTCATGTACATTTCCAGTGTTAGCTATCACTGCTACATTCATTATATTGAATTATATTGAACCTATATTGGTTGGAAACTTATATGTTTTTATCTTTTCCACAAATCTTTAGTAGAATTTTCCTCCAACTAACATGAGAAGTTTAGAAAGTATTTCCTTTCCTTTGGCACCACTACATAAAAAAGTGCATAAAATATTAATATGAAAGATCTGTACAATCCTACCAAGCTATTTCTCTGGCTAAACATAGTGATTTGGCCAGGAATAAAGCTAATAGAAAACAAAAAAATGTATTTTACTAAATGTTCTTGTGGAGTTGTGTAATAATAGTAGGGAGAGTAATCATTAACACTTCTGATATCTCTATAGTAGTGTACAAAGACTCTTTTCTTCAGTTCTGTAGGAAAGGAGGAAGATGACTGTAAAGTGTCCTAAAGTCAAGAACTGTAACTGCATTAATTAAACTAAAAAGAAAATATGGTTACATATTAGGAAAGTTGAAAAAAAAAAAAAACCCAAACAACAAACGCCTCAAGAACAAAGCCTTGTCCTAATTAGCTTAATTTGTTAGTCTCCAGTGTCTGCAAGTAGGATCATAGAGATCTTTAAGGATACCTTAATACTCATTTATCAACTGCCAAACAAGAAAAAATAGTACCCAGGTCAAAACATGATGTAATTCTTATTTTATTTTATTTTAAATCTCAATATTGAATATAATTCCAGAGTTTCTTCTACCTTGACAATGCCTTATAGTTTACTAAGCATTTACAGTACAGTAAATGATGACCTGGTAAAGGCTGGACACAAGAACATAAAAAAAGTGTTTCTGCTTTCCTATTTCCTTTCAATAGAACTGCAGAAGTCTGTAGGCTGGAAAGGGCCTCTACAAGTCATCTGGTCCAGTCCCCCACTCAAATTACGTTCAATTACAGCAGGCTGTTCAGGGCTGTGTAAGGTTGGGCTTTGAATCCTTTGAGTGAGGACTGAGAATTCACAACTTCTCTGGGCCTTTATTCCAATTTTTGATCATGTTGATGGTGAAAATCTTTTCCTTTATATCTAATTGTAATGTCCCACATGGCAAGTTGTGTCAAATCCCTCTCACCCTGACATCAAGCACTTTGAGAAGATTACAGATCTGTTTTTTCCAATTAGGTAGTTGTACTCTCCCATTAGACAGCTGTCAACAGCAGTAAGGTCTCCCCTTAGCTTTCTCTGAATAAACCAAAGTATCTCAGACTCTTCTAATACATCACATGCTACAGTCCCTCAATTTATCTTATTCCATTAGGTCAATATTTTCCTCATACTGGAGAGCACACAATTGGATGTGGTAATTGTGACAGAGATAAATACAGGGAAAGAATCTCTTCCAGCAGCCTGCTGGCTGTATACACTTCTGCCAGTGAAGCACAGTATGCCCTTGTCCTCCTGTGGCACAGGGGTACCCTGTTGATTTTGATAGTTGACGAGGTTTTCTAAGAAGAGTGAAGAAAGTTCCTAACCCTAGAGAAACCTGACATTCTTGAGAGACTTCTTAGCACCAGCTTCCTAAAACTATTATAACAGGATGGTTATTCCCAGCCCCATGTGAGTTTGTTGGCAGACACAGTTATTCTACAAGCAGAAAACAACCAGGACCCCATTAATATGTGAACCATAAAAGCAGTGCAAGCCATCTCTGTAATTATTTTCTGATGTTTAGAGATATATTTGTTCTCCTGGAGTTCTTTTCCTTTGTTCTACTTGAAACCATCTGTAGTAAAAAAGATTAGACTTTGTGCCTATCAAACTATAATGCCCCATTAAGCCAGTGGGAGTTTCAGATGTGAATGAAACCTAGGGTCTAGACAGAGTTCCACTTTGCTTGTCTGCTTCAATCAGAAAAGTGTGATTCATATCTGAATATTTTAAAAAATTAAAATTGATCAGTATGAGAACCACCTGACTTGTTCCCTGCAGATTTCAGAAGCATAACACCAGATTCAAATTTGATGCAACTAAAAACATGTATTAGACAGAAGTTATTTTAGAATACTTGGATCAAATTCTCTGTGTCCACAATTGCTAGGACTCCAACCATTTGTTTCTTTTTCTCCATTAAGTACACACCTATTTCTACTTTTTTTTTTTAATTGTTATTTCTGTCCTGATCGGATTGTGTTTTTCTACAGAAGTAACTTACACTGCATAATGATAAACACTAATGATAAACACACATAAACACTAATGATGCTGAGAGTATGCAAGCAATACAATGGCAGATTTTGTATTTTTACTCATGTTAGAGAGATCAAAATTCCTATGTGGAATCATGTTGCAGATAAACCATATTCAAAAGAAGTATTATACTTTAGAACAAATATAACATGTAGTAGAGTTGATTTCTTTCATATTACTATATTGTATCTCTTGCACATTATTAATGTCTATAATAAACATGAAAATGCACAGAAAGTTAAAAGAACACAATTCATGGATATCTATAGACATTTTTGTAGATAGAAAATACATTAAAGAAAAACATCTCTGAAAGCTGTAAATTGTACAAATTGGAGATGATTGCAAATTATAATGCAGTGGAGGAAAATGACTGCTGCTAAAGTTCTCTTACCTGTTCCAAGAAACAAGACATGGTATCTTCCATCAGCAGCACTCACACGATCAACAGCAATCTTTGTATACTTGTAATCTGCTCCTATCCGGATGATTAATGGCCTCTTGTGCATTGGGTAAATGGGATTAAACATCAAAGGGTGATTTCTGATGAAGGTCACAACATCATCTGGAAACTCTTTGGTTGTCCGCATATTAGGCGTGAAGGCTCCTCCTGGACACTGTAAGAAACATGCACAGTAATGCTTAACAATACTTAGTATCTTTCAGAAAGATTTCATCTTCCAGTCATTTCCAAAAATTGACAGATAGTTGACAGAAAAAGTTCCTGAAAGAGCACTTCAGACTGTGACTGAAAGTAATTATGTTCCAGTAACAGGAACAAAGTGCTTAAATAGCTACGCTTTGAACTCCCATCAATTCCAATAAGCAAACATAAACATATTTTTGCACTTTCAAAACCTAGCTCAATAGCAAAGATCCAAACTGCCTATCAAAAAACCAAAATCCACACAATCAGTATGGGAAGATACCAAACTGTTGCAGCTGGTTTGTTACAGAATTAGTACAAAGGCAAAATCTGACACTGAACTGTAATTTGGTCAATATCCCTCTAGTCATTACATTGATTATGAGAGAAAGAGCCTGTGACTCACATTCCTTTGAAAAAGCAAAAATATGGAGTTGATGAAGGGGTCCCATGGCAAATCATTTCTATCTGAAAAGATTGACCATTCACAGGATCTTGTCTATACCTGCCCCTATGTCTGAGAAATAACAGAGGTCCATAAATACTCTGGATGTTTCTTTAAATGTAATAAAGAACCAGGCAAATAATCAGCCCTGAGGCATTCTGGATCTTCTGAGGAAATAAAAGCAATCTGACAACTCAAGGGTTTACTGAGAGTGAAACTAAAATAAGAGTTTAAGTAATCTGGATCTATGTCAGTAACTAGTACAACGTTCTTGATGTACCTATCTTAATTTTTTTTTTTTTTTTTTTCCCCAGCTATGTTTACCTCACTTATTACTGCTCCTGAGCTTTCATTTCCCCCTTACCTGATTTCAGAGATGTGAAACTTTCCTTGGAGTATGGAACTATTCAGAAATGTTTCAACTCAGTATTTTTCCAATTGGAAAATGTTGATTGGTTCAATTCAAAGCAATTCATGGAAACTTGTTTATTTTGATGAGGACCATTCTTATGTTTAGGACGTCATTTCTGGTCAAAACCACAGACACAAAAACAGCTAGCAGCTTTGGGAGAGATTTACCTCACCTGACTTCTACTGTCTCAAAGTCAGGCATTTATTCTTAGTTAACCATCTAGGTTTCCTCTGTAGTCAGTAATTCATGCCCTGCTTTTAGATGGCTAAAATTACATACAATGAATCATACTCTGAGAGAGTAGGAAACCTACTGGGAATATATGTGTCATGTGTCCAACCTACCTGATGTGAGCAAATGTGGGTCTTCACTTCCCAGGGGATTCCTCTAACCACCAAGTGGGAATGCCCATTTTACCCTCGCTGCTAAAAGCTGTTCCATCTTGTGCACCTCATGAACTATTCATTGGGCAATACCAGGAAACAGGTAGAGAGGGGACTGCAGCTTAACCCCAAGATGTAGAATCATCTTCTGGCTCAATTAAGATTTAATTATTTATAGTAAGTAGAACATCTCTGGTAGAATTTCTATAAAAGAAACTGCTCTGGCATCAGTTACCTCGAGGAAGTTGAACTGGAACTCATCTCAGATATGGGTTTCTTGTCTCATCTGACATCCTTGACAATTGAGTTTTCTGAATTCTTATTTATCCTGAGGATTTTGGTTTGGTTTTCATTAGGAATGACACTGCATGCTAGCCCTCCAAGATTGCTCATAAAATTGAATTCTTATTATTTTGTTTGCTCCAATCCCTCTGTGGCACTTTCATCCACAGTCTTCCAGGAAATGTATGGGACTATCTACTAAGATTAGCAACAAATGCTGAAAAAAGAGCTGTATTCATAAATCTGTGGACTATTAGCAGGATTATTGTACTTGATAGTGATCTGCCAGACCTCTGTTTCTCTCCAGAGATTCTGTTTCATTAGCAGTTCAAATTAAACTTTCTGTCCCACATAGCTCAGTTAAAAGAAGACTTCCTCTGATACTTTCTACCCTTCCATTCGTGACTTGGAGATCATAAGACATTTGTATGTGACCTTCAAAAATGTCTGTGCTATGGTTCACTCTAGTGTAACCCTATCATTGTGCTGAGCAAAGCTTTAACAAACATCTTTAATCAATTAATTCTTCTGCTATCCCCCTTATAAGCCAATCTCAAGTGAAAGTTGTTACTGAAGAACCCTATAAGCTCTTCCTTTCCTGGCAGGATTGAACGTGTAGCCTTCACACCTCATTCAAGGACTTAGCTACATTCAGAGTTGATCACCATGCAGTTAGATTCTAGAGAGAAACAGAATTCTTAAATTTACAGCATATTCCCCAACATGCTGTAGGTACAAAAACTGTTTCTGTAAACGCTGAAAAAATGGAAACAATCCTCAAATATCACTGAATTTAGTAGCAAGCTGCCAATTATAATGATTATTTTCCTTTCTTTTTTTTTTTTTTTTTCCTTAAGTAAGTAGTGTTTGTGGAGAAATAAGAAACCATTGGTATTTAGTGAAGGGAAGCCAAACACTGCAGAGCTGATTATGGCCAAATGAACGTATTGCTTTATTTAATCCTACTGTAGCTATACCAAAGCCTTTTCATAGTTAATCCAATCTATTGAAACACAATGAACATTCATTTCTGTCCAGATGTTTAGTGTGATTTTGTCTTTAGGCAACTGTAAAGTAGGATTTTCCATGTCATGTAAAAAGGTATCCCTGTCTAGTCCAGCATCCCAGAAGTTACATACAGCCCATGTTCCAGAGAAAAGAGGCTCATGCCCCATAGCATGCAAGCACGGCTATTCAAAGTTAATCTTTTGAATACAAATTCAGAGCAGTAAAAAAAATCCCCATGTCCAAATTTTTACAGATGCTTTGACATAAGTGAAAACTAATAAGTGTCATGCATTTAGAAATGGAACTTTTTGGCAGTGAAATATAAACAAAGCCAAACAAGTCCCAGCTTAGAAAATACACCTTTAAGTTACTGTGTTGTGGATGATTTGTCAGGAAGCACAGAAAAGCCAGTGGTCAGAAAACCAGCAATGATCATCTTAAAAGCATCTCTTTTGGCTTTTTTTTTTTTTTTTTTTTTTTTTGGTGTGAGCTATGATCTAACAATTTATCTTCACATTCAGAGCTCACTGATACATCTAAAAAATGTAGATAATTTCTGTGATCATGTTAAATACAAATCTGAATTTTCTTTTTCCCTTTCCGCTATGCTGCACAATTCCCTTAGGCCCATCTGGAATACCTCACAAGCCTCTATGAGGCAAACCAAGAATAACATGGTAGTGCTTGAGGAAATGCATACAAATACAGTATTTTGAAACTCTGAGATGTGACCAATCACAGAAACACAAAACTTCTGTTTAAATGGGATATTTAGTTTCTTTTTTCTGGTAAAGTTTAAGCTTAAAGCCTCAGTGAACTCATGAGATTAGCACTGTGTTAATTAATTGCAAACAAAGAATAATGTTAGTGTTAGACCATAGTGGAGTATTAGGTATTGATTAGCTAATTCTAGAGATCTGGGAACACAGAGTCCTAAATCTTACAGCCAGGAATAATTTCACTGAAGTGTCATAAAGAATTGTGCAAATGGGGAGGTATATTCCATGCATGTATCTGAGCATTAGCATATGAGAGAGATACAACATGATCTACACAGCACAAAGATTTTGTTCATATTTATGAACAAAATAGTGATATGGTTAAAGGTTCTTTCAGTGACTTGCAAAATTAAAATAAAATGTAATTTCCTGAAATTAAGGGAATAGCAACAAAGTATTAATATAAAAAAAAATTATAACTACATCATTGAGAGATGATTTATGATTCTGTGCATACTTATTTCATCCTGATACTTAAGAATTGTACAAAGACTTTACAGGTGTCAACAGAAGTCCACACTACCATACTTCATTTAAAATATGGATTTAGAGAAGATTCTAGAGAATGTTCATACATTCTTCATTAGAGCTGGAAATATTACACTTTATAATTCTGCTAAAACTAAATTAAGAATATTGCATGTAAGTAAATAAATACAGAAGTGCATCAACAGTGATTTTTATACACTAACCAGGTGAAAAGAAAAAAACAAATTATTTAGTTTAAAATATTTCATGAGTCACTTTTGTAAATCTTTTTGTAAAGACATTTTTGGAAACAGAGCTAGCTCTAATGAAGTACAGAATTCATTGGCATATTATTGCTACCCCTGATATATTGAAAGAAAGTCCTAAAAATGTTCAAGGCATACCCATACTAAAAGCATTCTTAACAAGAAGGACTACTATGAACTGATTGTCACAAAACCTCATTTATTTCTAGGTCTCTCTTCTAAGATTTAATATGTCACAGGGTATTAGACCTAGTCAAAGGACAAGTCCCAGAAACCTTGTTCTCCTTCTATACCTTCCAAGCATCCCAGAAGGGATGTAAAACTTTAGACTACTATGGAAAATTCATTCAGACTGAAGACAGACTTTGATCCAGAATGTAGAACATGCTCACAATGCTTTCTTTGTATGATTATTTAGTTCTTTCTAGATTTCCAGTTACTACAATATTTGTATGGCAAGCTGAGAAGCAAATAAAATTGTTCTGAACTGTAATTGTAATAGTCACATATAGTCCATTCTCCTAGAATACATATTTATTTATATATTAAACAAAGACAAGTAATTGGCAAGCCTGCATAAACATCTTTGTACTCACAGTGCCAGGTCGTGGGTATGGAATTCTGCCCTGATATGGAATCAGCTGGTGGTTTGGGCCTTCCTTGTGTGCAAATGGCCCATTGAATACAGTCTGGATGTCGGATAGATGATACACACACACGGCTGAGCCTTTAAATATGGAGCTGCAAGACAGTAGGAAAAAAGTTATTATTGCAATCTTCAAACTTTTGTATAGATTTTGCATCAATTTGCATGGTCCAGTGATGAAAGATACCCCTAAAATAATATAATTAATACAATTTAATGCACGGATTTAATAATTTTTAAATCAACTAATCTGGCTTCCCAATATACGGCATTATTCCTTAAGCCCTATCACTTTTTTGAACTGTGAACTGAAAAAAGAGGGGGGAAGGTACTACCCCAATGGTGGAATAAGAACATTTCCTAATGTTGAATCTAAAATAAATATAATTTGGCCCTAGTTAAATCAATGACAAATTGCTGACTCAGTGAGACCAGACTTTTATAAACTTTGTCCTGTGAAGCTCAGGCAAGGTTTCCAGAACTCCCTACCAGTATATTAACCACAAGACCTCCTTGAGCCTTCTAAAATATATGGCTAAAATATTAACCAAAACATCCAGTGCAATTATATTTGGTTAGATTATTACAATCAGTTGACAGATTTTCTAAGCAAAACGGAGGCAGGTTGTGGATGTAAAGGAATTACTCCTATACAGGCCTCAAGTCCACCTACAAAACTGGTCTTATAAGACCCTCTCAAAAGGATTGAAGTTGATGCTTCCTGAGGAGAACATGGTGGGTCACCTATGAGAAAAGTGTGTTTTTTCCAGCTCTCTGGGTTAAGCAATGGTCTGAGATGGTCTCAAACAGCACAAGCCTTGAATGGCCTCCATCATCCCATGATGATGCAGGGCACTAGGGGAATAAATTCCAGAGTGACATCAAGGCCAAGTGCAGTGAATTAAGTCCTTTTTTTCCTCTCACTCTATGTAAGGTTTGAGATATTTTTCTTAATGAAGTGGAAACTCCAGTCTAAAATCTACCTAATGTTAACTGTAGGATGAAGATAATAGAAGTAACTCCCTGTTTTCAATTAAAGAAATAAAAAATAACACGGCGTAAAAAAACCTGAAAGCATTACACATGGTGTCTCAACAAAGAAAGTGCAATCCACATTGATCTAAGCTATATATGGATTAGTAGAAGTAACCTTTTAGATAGATTATGGTATTTGTGGAAATTTTAGGAGGTATTAGCACATTTTAAGTAATTTATGTGGTATTTCCAGATGTTTTATGTTAGATTTACAGACGATTATGCCACTAAAATAATTTTCTTCAGTATTATTTGTTTCCCCTCTGTATGGTTCAGATAAAAATACTAATAGTTATTATTTGCTGGGATGTTTTTCTCTTGGTACTGTTAGGAGTTGGAGATCTACAGAAGTGAAGATAAAGGAAACATTAAAGAGTAAAAATCCTTATAATTGCTATATTTAACTAGGTAAAAGATTAATTCTATAGTTGAACAAAGAGAAAGAAAGCATAGACCATGTGGTTCATGATAACACAACTGCTAGAGTGTAAAAACTTGAACAGAGAGAGAAAACAGCTTGAGAGCCAGGAAAAAGTGGGTTTCTCTTTGTTGTCACCTTATATGGTTTTGTGATTCAAACCTTATTTCCACTGAAGGAATACCAGCAGAATTATGTAGAAGTATTTCCAGTTCAGTCATGTTTCATCCACAACCTAATCATAAGTGTGGTTTCACTGCTAAACATAACCTCAGCATTTTCTCTTTTTGTACAGTAGGAATCATAAAACGTAGACAGCAACAGATGCTTACAAGTTATGGCTTTCTTTTTTTCCTAATTAAATATCATAAAATCATATTTTCCTGGCTGATTCACTTATTTGAGAAAGCAGATCCCTCGATCCCCATGAAAAAAGGCAGAAAAGTATATCATGGAAAAAAAAAAAAATTGCACAAGGATTTTTTTTTCATTAAAAATTGCAATTAAAGGAATTACTAGTAAAAAAATGTGATAATTTGATTAAATAAATTAAAATTAATAAATAAATAAACCAAACAAAGAACCTGTCTGAAGTTAAGAACAGCTAAATAATACAAGATAGCATATCAGAAATCAGTAAGCAGTAGCTTTCTCTATATACTACTATTATATGGCGAGGGCATGAAAAAAGTGAAAAAAATAAAGGTAGACATAGCAGAATCTGTTGGTCCACCTGTCAATCTATCTTTGTGGAGCATTTCAGAATAGTAAGACACATCTAGTACTTCCACCACCCTTGGGACCTCACCAAATGCTTTGTAAACTGGACAGTAAGTGAATACTACTGACTGATAACAGGGAGCTTAAGGGTGCAAGGAGGTGATCAAATGCCCTGTAAGCTTGTCTTTTCATAGCCAAATGAAGCCGACAGGGGTTATTTGCCATCTGTGCGATCATCTGCCAGCTGAGAGACTGGAAATGATTTGTATGGATTCATGTAAGAATTCCTGGTTTGATCCTTCAGAGTGCTGGATGTCCTTCAGGAGGTGTTAAGTGCTCTCAGATGCCACATGAGTTCGCTGTGTTGAAGTCATTTAGCTTTCTGCTGCTGAACAGTAACAAGTGGCCCACCATGGAAATGTTTTACCAGTGCCAGCTGACAGTGTATCTGGGAGCAGTTTGCTCCAAGCAGCATAGCTGTACCATAGATACCAACACGAATTATACTGTTACTCCTGCATGCAAACAACGGCCACAGCAGACATACAAAATTTCACAGAACAGCCTTGATCACAAACTGTCACTTTCATTTTGCATATAGAAAATTGAGCAGTTCAGAAAGTAATTTTTTTCAAATCTCCTTATTTACCTTGATGTTGTAAAAATTCCATACACAAGTGTTGTTCTGGGGTTATCTGTCTCTAAAAGAAACACATCCTCTGTAAGAAAGAAAAAGAGAAAGTGTTTTGAATACTAATAAAACTTTTATTTTCCAGGTTATTTAATGAGTTTGTTACTGCTGAAGTCAATTCAGACTTGAATGGGAAAAAGTAGACTTACTGTATGAATAGACCATATGCATAAATCTAGCATTCAAACATTCAGAAACAGATTGGAAAATTAACTCCGCATTATCTAGCCTTATGTAGACAGAAGGCAGAGATTTTCAAATATGTTCAGGATCCATGTGACACATTTCTTTCAGCTGGATTTCATTTCAGTGGGTTGTTTCACAGTAGACAAACATTGAAGCTGCAGTAGGTCAAAGGCAAAGAGTTCCTATAGACGGATGTAATCCAAAGTAGGACAACAAGGTGTATTATCATCTAGTACATACTCAAGATTCCCTCACTAACTCATTTTCAACATGATATGAACAACACACAGGTTTGAAGTGAAGATGATGAAAGATGTAAACCTCCCAGCTCCTGCTGGCTAGGGATTTATTGACAGCACTATAAAAAAACATGCCTACTCACGGAACTCAGTTTGCCCACCGCTGGCCTGTTGATACTTTTTCTATACCTCAGTGAAAAATACTTCAATCTCTGACAGATTTTCCTTACAGATGTTTTTTATAGCTATAATCATGCTACCTTTTAAACTTTTTTTAAAACACTCAAAAAGCTTGAACATCTTTTTATTACAGAATATTTCTTTAGCTTTCCATTAATTTATGTGGATCCTTCATTTTACCCTCTGAAATTTTAAAGTATTCTTTTAAATATGTCAAAAGCATAGTGCTTCACCATGCAGAACTGAGATTGTTACATTTTTCTGCTTTATACATGAAAACCAAAGCATGTGCTTGCTGTCTCTGAGTTTTCTGCACTTCCACCTGTGGCTGTATTCTTCCTCTTTGCTAGAGGACTGTGCTGGGAGCCCAGGCTGAGAACATTGTCTCTGGTTCTGTGTGGTCCTACATTTTCTTATACAGAAAGCTAAAAGCAGTTATCCTACTGCACTGTTGAAGGGAGCAGGCTGGTAAATCACAGTTCTCAAAGACAGGTTGCTGTGGCAGTGCTAAGAGGCATTGGGAGCTTCTGAAAGTCAGTCCTCCAAGCATCTTGTACATTCTGAATTACAGCAACTTAGGATCTACTCCTAGGTCCATCAGGTCAATACCTTGAACCAAAGCCTCCAAAACCCATTTTCTATTACAAGGATCAGGAATAAAAACAGAGAAAAGAGAAAGATATTACAATGGAGAGAATGTCAGAATCGGGTGCAGCCTCAGTGTGGGCCCCTTAGCTATTTATATTATTTATATTTATATTTATTTATACTAATACACATACCAAATCTTCTAATACCTGAATTACAGCTATGATTTTGTACATCACAGCTGTGGACAACTTGAAACTTTCTGATAATGTTGTTTAGCACTAAAGTATCAAGATATGCATCTATTAGTTCCTTAATGAAAGGAAATCCTTGTGACTGCAGTATAGATTATTCACTGAATATATGCAGTGTTTCACATGTTGAACTGAAAATTAAACTGCCTGATTGAATCCTGAGAAATTTATTCATAGTAATATTGCAGGTGCCAGTTACAGGATTTATTAGTATTATCTTGAACTATTAAAGTGAGGTCTCTGAGTGGTCATCAAAAAAAGAAAAGCTGTATTGTGGAACAGCTATGTGTTACACAGTGGTATAAGAAACAGTTTCAAATAGATGTATGTTAAAAAACCTGTATGATAATCCTAAATAGGAGCAAAATAAAGATAGACTTTGGTTACATGATCCCTTTCAAATATTAATTCTTTACATGTATATTTCCTTGACATAGTCAAGATTAATTGCAAAGATAATGATAATTACCCAGAGAGATTTGTGAAGAAATTTTTCATTTCCCGTCATAAAACTGCAGGAGGATTTTTGCCATGAATATATACAGAGCCAAGATTTCACTGTCAACAACTTGATTAAGGAGCTACTCAAACATCAATAATTAAATATGCAGAGAACACAAGATCTGGGTGAAACTTTTAGGGGATTTTTTTAACATACCTAATTCATCAAAGTAAGTTTCTGTTCCATCTTCATCCATCACTGAGCACACAAGTCTTGCTTTCAAGAATGTTGTCCACTTATTCACAAGACTACGCTGACCACCCGTGTCATTCTGGAAAGGAATATTATTTTGAGAAAAATAAAAAAATACAACACAGCTAACACTTTAGTGGGCTTTCCCATATTTTCCTCAGGTTAATTTGCCTCATCATCTAGACAATTATACTGGTAAATTTGATATAAAAAAAAATAGATAGACCTAAACCATATCCCATCTTCTAAACACTCGAGATACAGGAAAAACAAGAACTAGTTTTCTGAGCAGAAATTTTGTGCTCGGCTAGCAAGCTTGGGAGGCTTTTGCAGTAGTTTTTGTGCAGCACCAGTGTGTGCAGGTATATATTGGAAAGGACTGTTGAGGTCTGTATTATCCACTGACACCTAGTGTGAAGAAGTCCTTGCTATCTCTAAAAGATCTAATGGTCCTATGGAGGGATATTTCTTCTAATTCCAACAGCAGTATAGCTGCATCTGACCTAGTAAGTCATGCTGGCCCACGAGGTGCCTACTCTGAACTAAAATCAGAAATATTACAAGTCCTGCTAACTTGGTCCAGAGCTGGCTTGGTCACAGCTTGCTCAAAGATCTTTCCATCTCTCTCTGGTGCTGGTGGAAACTGCAAGTGCTGAACCAGATGGTGCAGCACAGAGGTGATAGCTCCTGCCTCATTCTGCTGGTGAACACCTTAGGAGCAGTATCTTCCAAACTGCAAAGTACAATGTCACCCAAAGAAAGGGAAAAAAGAAATGGAGAAGTTAGGCAAACATGATTTTGAAGAAATGCTGTGCATGTTTCACTGATGTTCCTGGAGTTGGTGATATGACTTTTAGGATGACCCATAAGGGGCCTTTTGGGGATGAGGTCTTCCTTGGCTCCATTATATACTAATATATTTGGCCAGTCTCAAAAGTGTTGATATATGAATGTGATGGTATACAAGTAAACAAATATGTCTGACTCAGATTTATTTTCATTGGCTTTGAGATTCTGCCACTGACTTCAGTGTAAGTCTAAACAGGCTGAGGCCTTTCAGAAATCATCTGGGCTTCATTATAACAGTAACAATAACAAATACAGCTATAATTGTGTGAAATGTCTTCTTGCAAAATACCTAAAAAGGCCTTTGGGCACCCTTACAATAATATAGAAAACAAGAGATTATAAAAGAGCTCACACGCCTCATCATATTGCCAGGGAAGGAGTTTAACAAAATCTCAAACACTCCTTCAAATACATACACAAAAGTAAAACAAAGCAACAAATACTAAAGAAGACCCAGATTAAAGACAAGGAATACACAAATGCTCACAATTATCTTCTTGAGACTTTCCAAAAGAAGGAAAGAAAAAGCTAGCACTAGTTGTGCATTTATAATTTTTCTCTCATCAAAAATATAATCAATTTCACCAAAGATATTAATAGGTACTTTGTTCATTTTTCATCTACAATTGATTACAAATACAAAAAAGGAAATAAAGACAAGACTTGAGGTGATCATACATTAATTACTGCACAGGAGTAGCCTTAACTCCCAAATTTAATTTTCCTATGCACGTTTTGAAGTGAGGCTCACATATACATCGATGCAATAACTCAGAAAGGACAGATATTGTAAAAAGAATATGTAAAACTTAAATCAACCAATTTAGAAGCTTGTCTCTGATTTTTCCAGTGTGTTTCAGTGTTGCAAAGATTTTTAGTGTGTTTGTGTGAGTGTGTGTAAGAATTTGCTGTCTTACAATTCAGTTTTTCTGGCCAAAGAATGTACCTCATTTGTGCAAAGGACAAGAAGTTTGGAAATACAAGACTAGTAACTCTTCTTAGTCACAGAAATAGACACATTCCTGAATGTATAGATTTCCATATCTTTATATGTATAGCAAGATATACATAACATGTTAAGATCCCAGCTGCATGTTCAGTCACAGCTCTTCTTAATTACGAAAGTGGAAGCTAAAACAGGATTTTTTTTTCAAAAATAAATCAAAGGCTTTTTAATCATTTAGTCTTTTAGCTTATCACGTCACACTAGTAGCTTGTCCCAACAATGTGGCAAACAAAATTGTTCTTACTGGGCATATTCTTGCAATCATTGAATGAATTTGCTTTGTGCTGCCACTGTTGTCTGTCAGTCTCTCTTTGAAGAAGAAGTAGATTTTGGCATCACTGGGGTCAGTGCCATCTGGGATAACATGAGCATCCACAAAAATAGGCTCTGAAATGATACAGTATAACAAAAAGATGAGATAAAAAATGTATCATTATCAGCAATTAATGATATGACAGTTACTGGCTGTTCAAGGAATCACTATATAATGCATATAGAGGTACCACTCTGGCAGGTTAAGCTGTGCGCTCTAGCCTCATGTCTGTATATACAAGATATCACCAGGTACACGGCTTCTTGCTGGCAGCCTTAAGTTTCTGCATCCTCACATTTTATCCCACAGCATATTTTCAGAAAAGTGGTTCAAATGCAGAAACAGTAATATTAGATTACTGCAGAGATTCAAAGAGTTGGAGGGAGAACAAGGAAGAATCAGCAAGAATCAGTTTTCAGGGGCACTTAAGGAAAGACTCACTGAGGCAAAACATAGAAGTAAGCTGTTAAAAGGCTCATTAGGAAAAGCACAAATATATAATATCATAAATAAGAGGGGGAAATGACTTGTGAAACAGATAAGGAAAGAAGGGAATGCAAATGCTTGAACAGCATTTGAGTTCATATCGGAGGTTAATAAATATAACCAAGTGCACATGCAAAACAAAGGAGCACTAGAGAGAGAGCAAAGTAATCTATATTCTTAACAGGAAGCATATAGTTGACAGTGGAGAAGTCCTCAGATCTTCTCCTTTGTCTGAATGAAAAAGCAGACCCTCTGCCTGCATGAAGGCTATATCTTGTCAATGATCATGCAAGATCCAGTACAAATCTTGAAACAATTTAAATGCTGTATGTCTGACAGTAAACTCACTTTAGACTGCACCATTTTTACATTGGCAGGAGCCCATTATCAATCAATATAAGAAATGTCATGAATCAGGCTCTAAAAGAACATGGAAATAATTTGTGCTTGTCAAGTACCCGTTCTAAGCATATGTGACAGGTAGATTTTCCAGAAATTAGGCTTTTTAATGGTTCTTTTTCCCTAATTCACTTTAGGATGCACAGTTCAGGGTGTGCAGATAAAGAGTGTATAGCAAAAAGAAAAAAAAATGTAGAAAGCAGACACAGATTCCTGTTCATAGTGAATTGAATTTATTCTGATTGCAATCCTGTGATTTCACTGTAGTCACAGTCACACAGGAATAACAAGTCATCCTATAAATATTTAAGACCACAGTAACTATAATTCAACACACCTGAAGGCTTTTTTAAACTGGAACTGGTATGTGAGTTGCTCTATAACCTCTGACATCTATCTCTGCTCAGAAGGCTGACCACCATTTTAATTCAGAATAATTTAATTGAAAGGAGTCTTCTTATCAGTAAAGTCAGGGAGAATTTTCATATTGATTTCAGTGAAGTCAAGGGTTAAGTGTTTGCACTCAGAAATTAGTTTCCTACTAGGTTCTGATAATCAATTTCTTACCACTGAAATAAATGGCAATAATTGTCACTGACTTCTCTGATGATGTGACTCTCTTCAGTACACATTTTGAATGTAAAAGGTGGTGAGACTTCTATACAGAGGTGGATCAGCTTGAATTAACTGAAGTTGGCAGTTCATTAGAAGAAAAAAATAAAATCAACCACTCTGCTTTAAGGCAAGGTCTGATGCATTAGAAGCGGAGAAGATACCTTCCCAGAAGTCAGATTTTCTGACCACTTGCCATTTGAAAGGTTTTCATACACTTTTGCTTGACCAGCTGGGTTCAGTCTTAATGCAAAAAAACCATCAGGTGGGGTGGCCTAAGAGGCTGGCTCATGCAGTGAATACTTTACATCTGTGCTTTGTCTACAATATGTATTTACATACATTTCTTCATGGTTCAACTTCAAAAATTAAATTCAGATAAAAGCTCTTTAAAAGACAAGCTCTTTATTTTAAATAAAAGAAAGCAGAATTTCTGTGAAACCCATTAAAAGCTCTGGCAAAACAAAGGCATCTCACCACTGAGCCACTTGGAGTTGTGCTGGTCCGTTCGCACTGCATTCCTCCTGGTCAGACTCCGAAAAATGGCTGCATCCGTCCCCATGAAATCAATATACATGCCTGAAAAAAGCTCTTCATCTGCAAAGAATTGAAATGGAGGGGGAAAAGCAAGAACATTGTTATAACTTTTGGGAAATACATATTTGCTGATCTATTTTTAATTTAAACTTGTCAGCTCTTTATATACACAGGAGTCTGTAAAGATAAATATTGGGTCATGGGAATGGGATTTCCCTCTGATTTACAAAGACATATTCTAGAATGCACAAGAATCATCAGATTTTTCTTGAAGACTTCGGGGAACTGCATAATTAAATGCAACAGCAGAACTGCGTATGTGGTGAAACTTTCTTTGATGTGAACTTTAGTTGTTCAGCTTTTACTGTTAGGGATCACTGGAAAATCAGGCTAGTGTTATCAAAAAGAATCCCATTCAATTTTTTAAGTATGCACTTCAAAAAGCTTTTTTTTTTTGTTATAGGAGTAGATGAAACCAGGCTGAATTTATTGATGATGTAAACTGGCACAACATCTATTGCAGTCAATAGATCAGTGCCAATTTTTTACCAACAGTATTGTCAAGACTGCCCCAGGCAGTCTCAAGCTGACTTCAGTATTGCAGAGGCCAGACAATCATATTATTAAACTTTATGCAGAATAATGCAGAGCAACAACTGTGCCCTTTTATGTACTTGATTCTAAGTATAGGATCATTATGCTTGAACAGAATTAGACATGCAACTCTTATATTAACAGAGCTATGAACTTCTGATCTCTCTGCAGGGCTGAAGTCTCAGTCCATCAGGCAGGATGTATATCTGTGCTTGTTTGAGTCTATAAATATATATTTATATGTAATTCTAATTCTAATTACATATACTATCATTTTCTACTCTGTGAATAACCAAGCAATTTTCACTGACTAATGACAATGAAACCCCAGAGTAGAAAACAGTAGCTAAAATAAACTCTAACTCTGAGTAGGAGTGGTGGCTGAATACATTCCAGTACAGCTGGGTCCTTTGATTGATGTTTTTGTCTGAATTCCTGGACTACCCAGAGAGTGTGGTCAAGCTGGCAAGAGTCATAGGTTCAGAAGCACTCGAGGCTATATTTATGCTTTGTGTGTGTGTGTGTGTGTGCATCAATATGGAAGACTCTTGGCTCATGAGAGAATTAAATCTCTGGAGATTTTGTTTTTCTGCTGCTGGCTAAAGCCTGAACTGAACCCCTGCAAGAGCAGCCAGCAGCCGCTCTTCTGCTCCCAGTGATGACAAGATTCATACACAGAGGATTTATACAACACATTCACTGTATGTTTGTGAAGCATTTACTTCCTGAGCATATATTGACAGAATGATGATAAATCTATATTGATTTATAACTGATTTTGTGTATTTGCCTCACAGACTCAATCCATCAGAGCTATATTCTTATTATGAAATAAAGTGGCTGAGAGATCAGGCTTATAGTTCTCACTAAACTTTATGTACAGCACTATACACATACCCGTATGCATACACTTTAACAATAGTATTACACTGTGTAATTTTATTCCTATTATGTATCAATGCTATTATGTCTTAAGCATTCCTAGTGTCTGTGTGCTAATTGTGTATCATATGGTATCTGTCAGCTCCACTTCATTTTGATTAAATTCTTAAATTCCACACAGCACTTGGTCAGCACAGCACAACTAGTTCACACTACTTCTCTTTGTTACTGGGGGGAATTACTGAACTGATGAGGTATGTCTGCTTTTATAAATATCACAGAGTCTTGGTGGGGAGAGAGACATGCATCCTGCACATTAGTTATGCCAAGCTTCTTCAAAGCACATTTTTCATTGCTTTGATGCACAAGTGTCTTTGTACAATGGCAAATTGTACCAAGTTCAAATTCGTTTTTATAGCATCAGTTTCCTCTGAAGGGTGAATCAGATTTCCTGCTGTATTCTAGGCTGGTGATGCCCCAAACTGTCAAGAAATAGCATCTATATTTAAAAATGGTTCCTTTGTTGTGCAAGAGTTAGCCTGTCTGGCAGTATTTCCCATCTTCTGAAGCGAGGGAAAGGAATTCGTCCTGCAGAAAGAATGCTCAGAGTTCAGTACACAGGCTTGGTCCCCTCATTACAACTCAAGCTGGGACTTACAAAATGCCTTTTCCAGCATGAATATTGAGGCTTAAGTCATTCAAGCTTAATGTTTTTGAAGTGACTGACTTTGTAGTAACAGGGAGAAAGTATAAAACATAATCTGAGGACTCTCTTGAAAAAGAATGTGACCTTTACAGAATAATTTAAACTTTGTAGATTAATTATGTTGTGAAAAGTAAGTCAGACACCAGGGAAAGTCTCTTCAACTGCATAACTGAGAGATCACGGAAGACAACAAAAAGTCTACTAAGATGAACAAAGCTGCCATAGATGTATTGTAGAGAAAAAATGAGCTTACTGTTGATACAGTATATACTGGACTTCATTAACAATGCACTTTAACAGTGTTTTGTAAAATCCAGAAGGAACAAGGAAAAGAAACTTTATGTTTTAGTGACAGTTGATGCACTTAATAATACCAGAACAGCAATGAGTAGCAGTGAATTAATCCATCACTGAGTTTGAACATTTTCATTACACAGTGAGTGCACTGACCATAGATCACTGAGATAAAGATGTAAGTGCATACACTATTCAGAGACTTATCTAGGTAACATTTACCTGGCTTCTAAAGTTACTTTAGTTTATATCTCTGTGAATTAAATTATTTGTCCTTTTTTATTAAATATATTTGCAATGAAGAATCAAAAAACCGTGTAATTTATATTTTGAACAGACCATGTAGGATAAACTACATGACACTTCCTTTAAGCTCCATGAGACTCAAACTTTAAAGGAAATATCTGACACAATATGTAATTGCCATTGATTTCAGTGGAAGCTGAATGGCAGGAACACCACACATCGTACCCGTGTAAACACTGGGTGAAATATGAAGTACCTGTGTGCACTAACTTTTATTTGCTAAAAAAGCCTGAAAAATCTAAGCAAGTCCTATGCTCTTTATAGCAAAATATATATTAAGGAGTAGGCACATATTGAAAAATCAAGACTGGCACTAGCAGTCTGTGAACATGCTGCAAACGTGCAAGGTTGGGTTATACTAAGTATATATAACATATATTCTGGTTAAAAAAAAACAAACAACTTTTACTGATGACTTAGGTTGCAAAAAGTGTATGCCCCCTTTGAGTTTTCAGTATAAGTATTTCACTTGCAAAAGGCAGTGCAATAATTCTTTGTATGGGGTATCTCACTGAGTACAGTCACCACCAATTCACAAGAATATTTGAGATTAGTCATTTGTATCACTTTCTGGCCTTTCAAATGGAAGTAAATTACAAAATTGGTTGGGTGTAAAGCCAACTGAAGAATGAAGAGCCTTGCAATAGCTGGTGGGCTCTACAGCAGAGCTGACAAAAAAAATGAAATTAAAAGAAACTCAAGTCTTCAGGCTTTCTTTCCCTAGTTACTCTGATATTTTACAAATAATTAAATGAGACACAAATACTGTCTAGGATGAACAAGGTCAGAAATTGTTCAAACATAAAATGCTAGACAGGGTAATGTAAACTTGAAACTAATCCTGGGAAAAATGTGTAAGCTGGAAAAGGGACAACATTTTGTTTTCTGTTTCTCACCCTTTCAACAGTTTATTTCTTTATTTCATTTGTACACCCACCTTTAGCTTCATGTACACCTTGAAACAAGGATGGAGCCAATCCTTGTACCTATCAGTCACACAAAAGGTACTGCTCCTTGGAGGCTGAATTCTGTGTCCAGCTTGTTTCAGGCATCTCGTCAAGCCACACCATGCATGATTATACAGGTTTAGACCTCAGCAACTCGGGAGTATCTTTACTTACTGATCATAACAGACACTGTGTTCACATTAGGGTTGAAAGAACAGCGTCCCTTTCCTGATTCACATTTGGAGTCGATCTTGAAGATGTGTTCCTGCAATTTAGATTTGTGTGTCACTTCTCATTTCAGAAACCATCAGACATAAAGCAATTTTTATGCTTGGCCATTTTCAGCATTAATGCTCACCACTGCTGGGCACTTTTGCTGCATAATCAGGAGTTTAGCTTTCCTATTCAGAATTTCATAATCTTTTTACACAACTTTTTCATTGGTATCCAGTTACTTTCAAGACTCTTGTTATAAATTTAAGACACTGAAAATAAGATTTTTTTCCCTGTAGCTCAGTTCTGCTTGGGAGAGGTTGACTGGTCTCTGCAGTAACATCTGTGGAGACTACTTTGTGGTTTTGGAGTTGTTTATCATTTATCTGATGAATACATGGTGATACTTCTACCAGTCTGGGACATAATAATAAAACTATGAGAACAATAATGCATATTAAATGACGATCTTTTATGACAACTGTCATTTGGTGATAGTATAAATCATTTGCTCTTCAGTGAGCTATCAGACCTCAAAAAGTCCCTTAAATGATACTTATTTTCTTCAATACTATCTCTCAGATTATGTGTAGAGCTCCAATTCCATAGTGATAGATGATTTATCAACATCTTTTACCATAGCATGAAGTCTCTTGGAAATATTCTTACCATTGCCTGAAATCTCTTGGAAATATTTTGCTGTTGTTGAATCTTGGTATGGGAATTTGTTTATATTTTATGTGACTTAGAAGTATGAAATACGTTTGGTACAGTAGAAACAACCTGGACTACAGCTTGAAGTAGAAACAGTCTGGGTATTTTTACAGATCGCTTCTCTCAGGGCACCTTTTCACCTCTTGGTTCCCAACAATACTGAAGTTCACAAGATGCTGATCAAGACATGACTTGGGTCCAAGTCTGTCCTTAAAAACTGTACTCATTAGTGACACAGACACTGATCCATATCACATTGACTAGCATACCACTGTATACTGAACAAATAATTTGTTCCTAGCCTCCTATAACAAACTTCTAATCTTTAATAAAAGGCCAAAAGACACAATGGCAAGGAAAAAACCTCATCAAAAATTAAAACATTTCTGTTTCAACAGAAAAAATAGCTGACTAAAATTTGAAAGAAAGGTTTCTGTGATGTAGATATTAATGTATTAGTTATTTGACTAAGGGCAGCAACTCTTCCTATTTGTTATAACAATTACTGTAAATCACAGAGGAATAGGGTGTTACACAGATAACTGAGCACCCATTTGGCAACAGCAAATTGAAGACTCCACCAACTTGAAATGCTCAGCTGAATTAGGAAGTTTTCCTATCCATTATCCCTTTTTCCCCTGTTATGTTTTGGTTAATTGAATCAGAGAGATCCTATCTATTGTTTCAGTAATAAGCTCTCTAATGTTAAAACATAAGGATAAAGTTTCTAATATGAAACTTGGTTGGGGATTTTTTATGTTGTTTTATTTCTAGATTAATATGTAGCTTAATGCTAATCCATATTTATTATATTATACACTATTTACCGACTCAAAATGCCCATTACTGCACTCTTAAACTAGTTCCAGGATTACACTTGATTTTCATATATATTAAAACTGGGTTTTAGTCTGTAATTAATTCATATAGTGATTACACTTCCTCTATTTGCATTTACTTTGACATTAAAATATATTTGGGTGACTAAGAGAGTCATCACCAAAGACCAAAGCATCAAGTGTGTCAAGCAAGAAAACTAATTATTTTTTAACCTCTGTTTCTGGAAAAAGGACAAAAATCTGTCTCTGCAGCAAACCCAACTTTTTTTTTTTTTTTTTTTTTTTTTTTTTTTTTTTTTGATGAGATTATGTGGAATCCTGGAGACAAAAGATCAAAACAGGCTCAGTTCTTATGATTGTTGGATATGACTCTTACTGTCAGGCTTTGTAAGCTTCTAGAGAAAAACAGATGTGCTTTCTAAAATATCCATTTTGCACGTGGAAAACCAGCCTTCTGTGCATGGAAAAATGTACTAATGTAGAGGTAAAATGATAAAACCAGAGGAAAAAAAGAAAAAGAGTTCTCACTAGTCCCATCAGCACTACATAGCTCTTCATTCTGCTCTGTTAATTAGTCATGCACTGATATGTATGCAATGAGTTCAGAATTAAATGATTTCGTATAAACTGCTATGCTATTGTTGGCCTGTACAGTAATGGCTTTGAGCATGCGATGCCTACAGTCAAGTGTCTGACAGATTCCAGACGTCTGAAACAGCAGTTTATTTAATCAATTGATCATAGGCATGTAGCTACATGGACAGGCTAAGTGCAGCCAGTTTTGTTCTTCCAAAACATGTATCCTTATTTTTAACTTAAGAAATTTAACATCTTGCATCATCTGGAGATGTCATTTCCCACCCTAAAGCTTTCCCTCCAAATCGCATTTACAAGCCCTATAAAATAATGAGATTCAGAGTTCTCTGGTCTATAGTACTACTGCTTAAGGTGATACAGAAATACTGCATTAATTAGAGACAAATGCGATCTCTTTCCATGTTTTAAATAATTTGTCCAGAAATAGGATAATGCTGAGGAAAAATGGTGTTTGTTTCAAAATACATCAAAATAAGTTAATGCAGACTCAATTAACCAGAAGGATATATTTACTTATTCAGTTCTGCTGGCCTGTACCTTTAAATCCAGGCCTATGAATCTCTACATTTAGATAATTCATTAGGACTGAAGGTGCAGTGACTCAGACTACACATGCTGTTAAAGAGTCTGGAGCCAGGTGGGGGATCTACCAAAAGTCACTGACATCATCCCGTGCAAACCTACCTGGAGAAAGAATGATTTATTACCTCTCTGGCACCCTCTGCAGTAGTTTTGGGTCTTAGACAGAATTCCCATCCCACTCTCAATGAAATCAGTGATGAATTTACCAGTGTCTTCCCCAAGAGCCAGCCTAGCTTTTAAAGCTGCCCTTACATGGCAAAACTCCAGGTAGCACACTCTGATCTTCCTTCTCAGCACATCTGCTTCCACATTGTACAGGAAAATATATTGCACACCCCTGTGTCTGCAGACATGAATCTGAGGTGCTGGGTCTCAGTTAAGTGTTTCTCCTCCTTCTGGTTGCTTAATTTATTACCTATTTCATTGGCACATAAACAAACATTCCACTTTCAAATCAGGAAACTTGGACATTTTATTTATGAAATGTGGTACTTCATAGGTTGGAAATACACAGTGAAACTGAATATAGAAAAACTGGAGACCTATCTGGAGATAAATTTACACCCTGAAAGGTAACCACAGTGATGAGAAAACTTACTGACTTCATCCCAGCAGAATCTAATGGGCCAGAATGTGTGCATAGATTAAAGTTACCTGTACTGGAATTGCATCTAGCGGTATTAAGCAAGTCCAGGAAACCTTCACATACCTAAATAGTTAGGTCACTTAAGGGCTTCTCCTAGGAATAGGTAATGCATGGAAGTTATAAAAAGTGGACTTCATATTTTACTTTTTATCTAACTGGCTATTTCCTTTCCAGTATTTCTTGGCAATTTTTCCAACAAGTCATAGGAATGGATTCAACAGACAATATCAAATAAAAAGTAACATCAAATGTAGCCCTGTATTTGGTATGGCTGTGCAATTTTGGACAATCATAATTTTTGATGGGTTTTGGTCATTGCTTTGCTTATAGCTGGTAACAGGTCAGAAAACTATGGATCTTTTTCTTGTTTCTATTTAACATGGGTGAAGGAATCTGTTCGGATCACTGCTATTTGCATAACACTAGTAAGATGCACCACAAAATGAGTGGATAAAATGAAAAGAGACTTACCTCGGATCTGCGTCCTCTGTTGACATACACACACACGGGGCTGAAGGCGCCGCTGCCGCAGACATACAGGTGTGTGCGATTGTATGACTGTATCACACGCACAAAATTTCCACAGCCATGCTACAGGGAATACAGAAACAAATAATTTCAGATTGTCAAATTTTATTAGATGTTGAGAACTCTAGGGAGCAGACATGGTCTATAGTTTTAATAGTATCATGAAAACGTCTACTGAGTTTGGTAGTCTCTGGATTTGAACAGCTGCAGACTTCTGTTTCCTTTTTATGCCATTTTGCCTATTCTGGGAATTGGACATTGATAGGGCACTAAAGAGGAGTTATAGAGGAGTGCACATAACTTTCCCATTTCCACACAGTATTCTAATTTTCATCCACAGACTTCTCTGTACCTTGCATGGGAAGAAGCAGGGCCTCTGAAGGAAAACAAGAAGTAACCTTATGAAGTCTCCTTAACAACACCTCCAAAACACTCTTTCCCTTCCCTTTCATCATAGCTGGAGATAATTAAAAAAAGCAAAGTGAGCCCAAATCTCAGATCCCATTATTTAAATAAACAATTTCTTTCCAAAACTTTAAAATTCTGAACAACACAAAGGAAGTTTGCAGTAAATTGCTGCTTCATATTGAAGATAAACAATAACACCTTCAAGTCAGCAAGAAAATTAAAACAGAATGTTAAGGGCCACACAGTTTCATACCACTAGATTTACAGTTTTCTCTGTCCAGCATAACCCTTTCTTCTCCTGCTCTTTCCTTTTTTTTGACTATGATTGACTGTTAATGAACCTTAGGTTGAAAATAGATTTTTCTTTTTTCTGAATATTTTTTTCTTATTGAGATCCCAGAACTGTCTTCATATTCAATCACCAAAACCTTCACTAAAGACAGTGAGAACTACATGTGTTCTGTGAGCTCAGCACTGGAAACTGTGCTATCAGTCATCTTCTTGAAAATCAGTAAAGTTAATCCTTGTTTAGCAGACTGTATAGTTTATTTATAATTAAAGGCATTCGCATTTTTGGTTCATCAGGAGCTGGTACCATACTACAATATCTGAAAACTGGTGCATAACTGTAGATAGTTCAGAGTTCATAGGAGTTTCTCTATAGGGAACACTGCATGTCCTCAGTTAAGTGTTAGCTATATCAGAAAAATCCTTTAACCCAGTCAAAATATATTGTTTTTCCAAAGCTGAGGGATATTCCTAAATGTTTCCATTTTCTCATATCTAGCTATCTTAGTTTGGTTCAAAGATGGCTTTAGTAATGTCTTACTATCAAAAATGTGTTTTTCTCAGAAGTACTGCCAATCCACAGTGAAACTGTGGAAAGGGAAGAAGGTCAGGTGAAGGTACATCACTAGCTTATACATGCTAGAGTGAAAACCAATACTTTCTTTTCCTGATGTTTGCAGAAAACTTTTTTTTTATGACTCATAAATAAAGGATTACATGCTGAGAAATCTCAGAATGAAAATCTTCAAGGATCAGGGCCAGGAAACAATGGGTACATGAGCAGTTGCTAGTCCACTTTAGTATTATGCCGTGTGCTTTCAAAAGTGTCTATGGCAAGAACACGGGTGGTTAGATGAATGACTCTTTTCTTTAAGGACAGCTTTCTGGGATAACCATTTGACACATACTGTGCCTTCATGTGTCTTCACTGATGACTTACAGACAAGTAACACAAGTTGGTTCAATACCAACATCCTCATATTTTAATGCTGTCTGGCAGAAGATAATTTTATGATCTCCAAGCCTTTGCCCATGTCTCTATAGTGTTGAACCACTGAACTCCATCTGCAGTTTGCTACATTATTAATCTGGTTACCACACTGTGACTCCACAACACAAAAAAAAGCAAAACATTGTTATTTCAGAATATATTCTGTAGGACTACCATTCAAGAGCACCTATAGTTAGTTTATTTCCCTTTCATTTTCATTGGAGTGGTTCGTGCTTTTAAATGAGTCTGGTCTGAGATGATGTGTGATAGTTGTCTTTAGGATGGATGTTTGTCACAGATGGTGGCTAAACTGTAGATACTCACATACTACTGGTGCTTCTTTTGGAGCTGATACCAAAACTCACTTAGTAGCATCATCTGGGGAACTGCCTTACATCCAAAAGTCAGACACCTATACCATAGGATCTCATCACAGTGAATGGAGAGAAATAGATGTCTTACTAATCTAAGCAATCAAGTTAGCCCAGTGAATGTACTATTTAGAGGTGAAAATTTCTTTTCAGTAACGAAGAAGGTAGACAAAGATGACAAATTCGGATACCAACCTTGTCTAATGGTAGCGCAAATGAACCCCCCTGAATCTCCTTGGAAAAGAATTTGCTGATTACATAAAGTCCTTTACTAGTTGCTCCAAGTCTATTTCTTTTACCTTGTGGTAATCACTATTCTCTGATAGGCCAAAGGTTATCATGAGTTCTCTCCTCCTTTTTTTTTTTTTTTTTCCATTTGAAACTCTTAATGATTCTGAATTCATCTCTGCTTCTGGCATTATTATCAGGAATGAAACCCATAAGAATGCTATTAAAATCAAACCATAATTTTTAAGTTGCAAACAGTGATTTAGCACTGGGTTCTATTTTTCTCATTATTTCATTGAGCTCTCAATATGACATAACATTGATTTCAGTGGGAACAGCAACTGCTCCAATACCTCTTTCTTTTTTAAACTCCTGAGGACAATTAATAAGAAACTTAATGTAAACTTCTAGTTTTGGAACTCAATTTCTCTTCTGTAATGCACAACTGGGATTAAAAAAATCAGTTAAAATTGATGCACATGGACATTCTTAATTAACTATGTTACAGGATATTAACTGTATCCACAATCAAACTGTTGTGAAAACAGAGGGTCTATCAAAAAATTTGTACACTAATGCAGAAACATTTGGGTACCTTGTAAACATTTAATCAATATGATTAAAAGGTAGGGAAGTCTCACCACTAAATATTACAGGTTAAAAGTTAAATGGAGAGTCCAGTACTTCATAGTGTCTTAGTTTTTTTTGCCATAGATCACATATTTTGCATAGTGCTTTCTACTTAGAGTATCACCTATTATTTCATTATGGGCTGGAAACATAACTAAGAGTAATGAACATCTGCATTTAAAAAAACAAAATTCCATAACCAGTCTATCACAAGTTGATGATGCAGTTGTCATACTTTGTAACTAGGGTAAACATTAATCATCAATAATAAGGCTATATGTTTTAATTTCATATTTAGAGCAACTTAACAGGCCACTAGCTGTAGAATTTACTGTGTACTGCAGTAACCATAACTATGTAAAGATGTATAAAAACGGAGGACATTCAATAGGAAAAATACTTGGATTTCACTACCATAGCTATCAGGAAAGAAAGCAGATAAGCTGCTATACTGACCATAATACAGTTATTCATAAAGACTCATTCTGTTGTTCTTCAGAAATATAGTGAATTACTCTCCACAGTTTTGAAAAAGCAATTATTACAACAACACTCCAGTAGGCCAATCCTCTGTTTTTTTAAAATTCATCATCATTTGCAATAAACTTTCAAAATAAAGTCCACACATATTTTTCTTACAAAATGGACTCTGGTGAATTATTGTAATATTGCAATGAGTCAAAAGTATATCATCTGTAGGGTTAGTTAACAATACAAAATGTGTAGCTAAAATAAATAAAAATATTATGCATTATATATAGACCTTTAAATAAATAACATAAATTCAGTGGACTGCATTCATCCTGTTGTTTCCAAAATTAAAAGTTATATTTATATACACCTGCTTAAGTCCTTCAATAATTTCATTAATTATGATCCTGGATATATGCTGAGGAGTATGACATCCAAGGATGATTTTATCTAGTGTGAAAGCTTCTGATTTCCATAGCTTTTTGGTCAAAAAGACAAATTGCATTGTTTCTTCCTTATAAATTTAATAGTGAGAAATTGCAATTTTCTCATGCAGATTAAGTTCTGAATTCTAACACTAAAAAATCATGTGGAAAACAGGTATATCTAAACTGCTAGAAACAAAACTGGGATAAAGACCTTTAGGTACTGCTGAACTGGTAAAAAGTCAAAAGGTAACTGAATAGAAGGAAACTGACTTTCTGCCTTTTTTTTTTTTTTTTACAATTTAATGTGAATAAAATCTAGGCTTATACAGACTGTAAATTCAAATCTGCTGCACAATCTGGGCCTTTCAAAATAGTTCATTTCTATCTATTGTCTTTAAAAAGTCTATAGGGAAATTACCTAGCATTAAGCATTAAATGGGAGAAAAGTCACCTGTGGTTCAAAATGACTCTCCATGGTCTGTGTTTGCCGTGATTCTAGAGATCAACTTTACCTCTATTAAAGAAAGCATATTGTTTTCCAGATAATTATTTAGGCAAGTATTATATCATGGTAGTAATGGAAAGAGGTGTTTGGGGTGTTCCTGAGTCCAGGGTCTTTGGGCTGTGGTGGGTACCACCCACCTTCAGAGTCTGTTCCTGGGGTGAGCAGACAGACAGAGCATTTACCCACCCCAAACAGCTCAGCAGGCTGTTCAGCATCATCCCCAGGAAATATCTGGAAAAGTACTATTACCTAATATGACTAGTAGCAAGAAACAAAGACAGATTCGTGGACAATGCATATCTTTTCCATCTGTCAAATTCTGAAGGCACATTCTATTTACATAGCTTGTTTTTTCATAAACTCACTTAGCCTGCAGAGCATTTAAAAAGCAAAACAAACACTTCTTTCATTTTGTTTTTGGCTGCACTCAAGGTACTCTTACTTTATTGCTGAGCATCTAATTTGTGTATGTGTGTGGATGTGCATGTGGATTATAACTTACTGTAGGATCTTTACCAGCCATTTTGCACTCTTCAACCTTGTTTGCTGATGCTGGCCAGAAAATCTGTAAGGAATGAAATATCTTTTAAGTAATGTATTTATTACATAATTTAGACAAAATATTTCACTGTCTATCTTACGTTAAGTTGATATTTTGATATCTTTTACACCTTGACTATAAGACAAGAAAGGATTTTCATTCATAAATGAAAACTGTATTAGCATGCAGCAAACAAAAGGCCCAGGTCTTTAGATGATAGAAATTTAGTCTATTAAACATTTTAAAGATAAGTTAATAATAAAATAAGTTAAATAAGGTATTTAAACTTATTTCTTCTAAATAAGAGATATTTTCATCATTATTGTCTAAATTACTGTCCATCTTTTCTGCTTCTACAGATTGTCTTAACACTAGAAATGAGAAGACTAAAATATTGAAAGAAGGGTTCTTGTAAAAATTTTGATGTTATAATAGTGAAAGTTTCTAAATCTTATGATAAAACCTCCTTACAGTCTTAAGATTTCAGGCTGATTTCCTGATTTCTCTCCAAGATATCTTGTACTATAGACAGTTTTCTGTGAAACAACTCAATCTCTGAATATTTATCTGATCTGTACTCAAACTCTAAAATATGGCATCTTTTTCTATTATTTATTTTGAAATGGTCAAGACATCCATTAGAAGACTCTCCCTAGAAACTTGGTATGTGACAGATCCTGATAAGATTTACCCTCAAGATAACAATTAATAGCATCAAAAGATCTCTGTGCACATGTATATATACACATATATATGCAGAGAGTTGTAGGTATGTATACATATGTATGTAAGGTTTCAATAGGGGCAGAAGATCAGCAAAGTGAATCTGTTATGAAAATAAATAAACAAACAAAAGAACGTGTGGAATTGCACAGATAAATTCTGAGCCTAATACTGGGAGATCACATTCACTACTGGAAAATGTTGTGTGTTTTTGCTTTCTGTTGGTTTTTTTAACTCTTGTTTTTCAGACATAAACAGACTATTGAAATGCCTCACAGCTTTATACTGCAGAATACATTTCATGCAAGAGAGGCGTTCTTATCTAACCGAACTCTGTACAGATTTAAACCCAACATGCTAAGTGAAGGCTGGAGTGTGCTGTGCAGGAGGACAGCAGCTCCCAGACAAAGGTGGCCCAATGAGAATTAGCAAAAATGTCACACAAGCTATTTGAGATCAGAGAAAGTGGTCTCCTTTTAGAGGAGGATTTCTGTACCATTAGGAGGAGGAAGGACACATTCACACCATCACAAGAGGCATTTAATTTAAATGTGTAAGTTAGAGTCAGCCTCCCTGAACTCCCTGCAAAATCAATTCAGGTAGACAGGCATGTCCAGAGGGTGATTCAGAGCAAAGACTAATTTAAATGCACTTAATCACCCTCCAGTGGAGCCTCTCTCTTTCTTCTGACACATTAAAAGCCTTGCTTCTTAAGGAAGGCATTTAACTTTCCTTTTCAAGCTGGATATCTTTGCCCCTCAGTACTCCTGAAGTACAGTAATAAAGCCCATAGATTAAAGGACTGTATGAATTGGTAGAACAAGGCCTTTATGGTATACTTTAAGGTAGTGTTGGAGCTGTGATAATCAAAAGATAGGCAAGGCAAAGTCTGTTGAGATATCTTAACAGTCAGGCTTCTGGGCACACAAGTATTTTGCAGGCCACCTATTTTAAAAACAGGGAAGCTGGATATGAAACGGCGCTGGAGGGAAGGGAGGAATCTGAAATGGCACTGGAGGGAAGGAGGAATCTGTGAAAGTGGTCTAAACATTTGATAATTTGATTATTTTCATATACAGGCTGCCTACTGCAGTTTCAGAAGGTGGGACACAGAAAGTCCTTAGAGAATGGCATCTCAATAAGTGAGAGAAGAAGCCAGAAAACAGGTGGTGTCAAGAGGGATATGTGGGTCATAGTGTCCAAAAATCCCCCAAAAGGAGGTGTTTCAGTGACCCAACTGAAGGGTAAGGGATGATACGTAACAAAAAGTAAAAATAGTTCAGCAAGCAGGCTTCAGAGTACAAAACAAAAATATAGTTGAAGGTTAAAGGCAACTCTGCCCCTATTGTGGTTTTTTTTCTCCCTATACCCTAAAAACAATAGCAGATACCTTATTCTTCCTTACAGGCTTCTTTTCAAGCACATCTCTGAATTATCTTAAATTTTGGAGAGGATCAGAAACCATCAACCCATACAAATTTTGCTTATCAGGCCAAATCATGTTGAATGCAACTTGTAAATGAGTAAACAGATCATTTTTTAAGCAGTGTTTGAGGAGCAGCCATGCTGATAGCTTGTTCATCTTGCATTACACATAAACCAAGGACTAACAATTCAATAAGGTGCAGTCCTGGACTTTGTCCTGCTGCAGAATAATACACAGTTTTTTTTTTTGTCTGTATGGCAAGCAGTAAAGCAATGTGAATTCTCAAAAGAAAAATTGAACTTACACTGAGAGGGTCCTGGCTTATATTATTAATATTCAAAGACAGAATATGATCTTTGCTGCCCACATAGATCCGATCCTGATCTTCATCCATTAATAATATCCTGTAATCCAGAGGACTGTGAGATATTCTGTGATACTCGGAGGTCTTAGTTTCCTGCAGCTCTGAAATAGTGAAGGAAAGTTAGTAAAGTCATTCATTTGCCTTTAGTATTTTACAACTACATTTCTTTCTAAATAAAGGCATATTTGAACACAAGTGAGGTCAATAAGAAAAGAAAAATCTTCCTTCGACACTTGGCAATTATGCAGTCATTGAGTGAATACAAATATTCCCTTCCCAGTTTGAATTCTTTTCTACATCATGTATCCAAAAATACCCCATAAAAATCAGGCATTGCTGTTATTCATTCATCTAATTAATTCTTATTTTAATGGACATGATTATTTACAGCTTTGGCTTTTAGGAAGATCATATATTGAATTAATCAATGTGTTCAATACATTTTTGTTTATGACAGCAGAAAAACCACAAGATCAATGAAAATTACATAAGAACAGTTTACTTTCTTTTCCTAATGAGGGGCTCTACTAAGAACAGGTTTTTATCATTTTCAAGGTCAGATTTTTTGGTTTTTAGTTCTTAATCACCATGTATAACTTATTTAAAGGAAGAAAAAATGTAATTATTCAGTCAAGCCTAAATGTGTCTATTTATTCAGTTGTTTATAGGATTCGGACCATACTATCAGAACCGTAGAACTAGCTCTATTTTTCCACATAAAACTTTCTTCAATAAAATGAAGTGAAAACTAACCTTTGATCTCAACAGTGCAGGATCAGGCCTGTTACAGGAATAGCATAAGCATCTGTAGTACAAGTATTACTTGCTGCTCTTGAGAAAGCTCAGACTTCCTGTCTTTGCTTGGCCAATATGTTTTGGCCCCTGCTCAGCTTATTTTTCTTTTCAGTAATAACAGAAGGGATATTTCTCAAGATTTGGGAATGGAAAAATAAAACTTTAAGAATCAATTTGTCCTTATTAAAATATTTAACATATAATTACGCTTTCTTACCTCATAAGAATTATTATTGGACTGTGTTCCCTGTGACTTCAGAAGAGTGGCAAATACACAGCACATATGAAAATGAAGCCCTGATATAATATTTATTCGTAAATGTAAGAAGAGAGTCTACATGCCTTTTGCAAACTGTTTGTCTGGGACTGTGGCTTTCAGATGACTAGATTAGTAAACTAATTTTGGGAAACAAAACTCTCAAAACAAAAATATTTCTGGATATGTGCTCTGTTAAAAAAGAAAAAAAAAAAGTGTGTCTATATTATCTGCTTTCTGTAAAACAAATATATACCTGGAAGCATAAATTTTTCTTTGATGATTACTTGGAAAGCAATTTTGACACAGCAGTAGACTATACACAGGTAAAAGCTGCAGCCTTGGGACATATACCTGTCTATTAGAGATCTAATGATTAAAACAACACTTATCAGAATATAATTTGCATTGACAAATATGATATATAACTCAATTTTTATTTTTCTTGTTAAATAGTTTAATAGGAAGATGAAAAATATCTTCCGTTACTGGAAGATATGATGTTTTGATTCACTTAGATGTGTGACAGCTTTCAGAACCTAAGGATTGCCTACATGCATTTATTTATGGTACTATTAAAACAAACCAAACCAAGCCAAACAGAAATTATTTCATACAGCGCTCAACAAAAGATAAACATAGTTTTACAGTCTGTGCCTAAATGCTTAAACTGAAACAATATTCATTAAATATATATGTAAATTGTCCACATCACTTTCAGAAGTCTTTCTTCAGTTCTTGAAAAATCAACTATTTTAATTAGTTTTAAAAATTGTCCCTGTATGCTTTTAGATTAGATTTTCAAAGGTAGCTGGGAGACTCACCAGCATAGTGCCATTAAAATGCAGTCCCTTTGCCCACTCTGAAATTCTCAGACTGCCCTTTCAGAACAAGCCTGGGACTCTAGAACTCATCCCTTTTCCTGGTGGCCTTATTAATTTTACTGTAAGACTTGGCAGCTGTGAGGTGAAACTGAACCTTCTCATAACTATATATTTGATATGCTAGGGAAGAACAGATAAACTGGGAAAGGCAGCAGTTTCCCTCATGGCACTGGGTAAACACGAGCACAGTGCTTGTACCATGTAATGCTCCTCCTTACTGCTTCAGTGACTGAGAAAGATTGACAATGAATAAACCATGACTGACATAACAGATTATCAAGATCACAATGATTGTTTTTAAGCAAACAGCAACAAATATTTGACTTCCACAACTTTCAATTATTAAAATCCATTATTTTCCTGGATTTTAAACCTCTGTGAAATTATATTATTCTTTCTAAGGCACCTGAAGGGTAATCTGTCTCCATCAAGGTGCTGATGGGGAGAATGCCTTATGACATGTCACTAGACTGTGGAAACTCACTGCCATTCATGAGAGCAAGGCAAGCCTTGAAACAAATGCTCTCATACAGATTTATCAGTTTTATTTCTTTCAGTGATGAAGCTTACAGTTTATTAGCCTCTTAGGGCTGCTCGGGAAAGTGGGAAGGGAATTTATACCTGATCAAATTTTCTTTTAATTTAACAAAATTTATGACACAATCACTCAAGAAAATTTGATTAAAGATTTACTATCTGGGTCTTCTTACTTGGAAAGAGTGGTGGCTGGAAAGATGCTGGAAGTTCTTCTGCATTCCTTCTCCACAAGTTTTTGTAAAAAATTATGTAAATATTTACTGATGATGTAAAAATATGATGTAAACATTTACTGTCGTGGTTTAACCCCAGCTGGCAATGACGCACTGCAAAGCCACTCACTCCCTTACCCCCCCTCAGTGGTATGGGGGAGACAATCATTAAAAAAACAAATAAAAGTAAAACTCATGGATTGAGATAAAGGCAGTTTAATGGGACAGAAAAGGAAGGGAAAATAATACTGATAATAGAATATATGAAAAAAAAAAACCCAACCAAACACACACCCCCCAAAAAAAACCCAACACAAACAAACAAACAAAAAACTAAACCAAACCAACACAACAACAACAACAAAGATGCATGGTACAATTGCTCACCACCTGCTGACTGATGCCTAGACAATCCCCAAGTCACAGTGCCTTTTGGACAGCTCCTCCATTTTATATACTGGGCATGACATCATACAGTACGGAATACTCTTTTGGCTTTTTTGGGTCAGCTGTCCTTGCTGTGTCCCCTCCCAGATAACTGTGTTCCCAGCCTCCACTGGCAGGACATCATGAGAAACTGAGAAGTCCTTGACTTTGTATAAACACTGCTTAACAATGACTAAGATGTCTGTGTGTTATCAACATTGTTCTCATCTTAAATCCAAAACACAGCACTATACCAGCCACTAGGAAGAAAATTAACATTATTCCAGCCAAAACCAAGACACCTTCAAAGCAAATTCTATTCTATGCTTTGGGAATTCAATCAAACATCCAAGGTAGTAAGCTCTGTATAGATGTTGCAGACATCTCTCTGTGAATATTAACAATTTTGTTTGACAATAAACCACAATATTACAGTATATTCTATATGCAAATAACTGTCATCCTTTAATCTTTATTTGTCCTTTTTTTATCAGTAAATTTAGTTTTGGCTTTCCTCAATTATAAAGTCAATACCAACTTGATCCCTAGTGTTAGAAATCTGATGTAAAGGACATGTTATATAGGTCTTGTCCTATTTAATGAAAAACAAAAGCTTCAGTGAACTCTGTCCCCAGAACTATTATAGAAATGCACATTTTGGGAGGTTTTTCCATACACAGTGTACAGTTTACCAACAATTAGGCAGTTTAACACCTACTCTTTAATTATCCTGCTAACCCACCAGAGAAAAAGTTAGTGAAAGTATAACTTTTTAAAAAGTTGTATTTTCACAGGAGAAACAATAAAGTATTTGTGTAATATCTGTTACTGACATCACAGAAGCATTTCTAATCCTCAGAACTCATTGTGTTGGTCAGAATAAAACAGATTATGGCTATCAGAGAATGGAAATCCAGGAAGGCGGAGATATTTCACATAGCCTGTTATACCCAAATTGTCCAACCTGCATAAGGGTTTATGAGCTAGATCCACTCCTCAGGTAGTCCTCTGAATGTCTTATTTAATTTCTCAACATCAACCTTTTCATCACTCCTTAATTCAAATTCACTGGTGACACAATGCTGAAAAAACAGCCTGATTTCCTAATGCAAGGAATAAATAATCCTTAATATGTAAGGTAAGACCCTAACATAAGTGACTTCCTTGGTACACATCCTACACTAATATGGCTATTTGATGCATATGTTACTGAAATGAATACAATTTTTAGGAGGATCTTCACAAAATATGCTTATTTAATATTTGAAGATCCACATAGCCACTTGTTACTGAAAAGTTTAATACAATCAAGAAATATTTTTACCTTGAAGAGTTTGGTAAGCTACAGCCATAGTATGCATGCATCCCCAGGGCAAGTTCAAAGCACTGAGTTTATCCACTGGTAAGCTGTAGATAAACTACGATATGAGAGAGAGTGCATGTAGTCGTCTCTGCTCTATACCACCCCTGGGTTGCCAGCCTAGCAGGGCTAATTTGAGCAAATATAGGATGCTCTGTCAACCTTTAATTTAGGATCCTCTTTGGTAAAGAATAAGAGATAATGAGTTTTCCTCTTCTTTCCTGCTAACATAAGGATTCAGTCTCAGAAGGTTGTTTATGGGGAAGTTTAGAGCAGAGATTGGGTGTATGTGTAAAAATTTGAAATGCAGTTTTCTTGGCCTTATTTCTGATTTTTTTGGTGTAATGACACTAGATAAATAAATAAAATATTGCCGTATGTTACATAGTACCTGTATAAAAAATATGGTATTTATCATACCGCTTTTCAACTATGTGAGGTTACAATGTAACTAGTTGTTTCATTTTATGTATGGAAAGACAACCAGGATAGTCTATTTCATTTCAAACCTTTAGAACGATTCACCTTTGCACTGTCAATATCCTTACTCTTTGAAGAAATCTATATTGATTCCTTTTACTTAAGGGGGTGAGATAAGAGAGGTGTTAAAGCATTTTGCCACTGCACACGCAGTGTTCACACTAAAGCCCAACCCTCAGGCAGCTCTCAAGTGAAGCTGATTATGAATGGGTATGTAGTCATATGGCCAAAGAGCCATAAACAGCCAGATGTGCTACCAGTCAGTCCCTTGTGTGCCTTAACCACACGGGGCCCAAAAAGCTCAGGTTGACCTTTGACCTTTTCTTTATCTCTTTATCTCTTCTCCATGCATGAGAAGTCTCTGCACTTTTTTTTTTTTTTTAAAGCTGTTAGAATGAAATTTGGCTTTTTGTATAGGGTGTAATAGGTTTATAAGGACTGGAAATCACAGATGTGCACACTTGCTGGCTTCTGAATCTGTCTGAGAAGGGTTTAATTAAATTTTTACAAAAAAAAAAACGTGAATGAGAGGGGAGAAAATAGATTTACAAGTGCTCATAAAATTACAGGCTAACTAATTAACAAGATCACTTGGAGGATAGAGAGGAAGGGACTTCAGACAGTACAGGCTAAAACAGGAGCCCTCTTTGCCCAGAGCTAAAATGTATAATTTGCTAGAAAGAAACTTATTTGCTGTACTTGGAATGAGAGCAAATAAGACAGAAATGTCAAATATGAGCTGGTTTAACTATTTACCTTGAATACTTGTTGGTATATTTGCTAAACAGAATTGAAAATAGGATTTAAACATTACCGGATTGAGATAGTGCACTCTTTTATAAATAGAAGTAATAGCACCAAGGTGAAGTCTTTGAAGAATCAGACCCAGATGTAACTCTAGCATGTCTGAAGAACAATCTGTCACCTTGAGCGGCTCAGCATACACATTAGGAGCAGTAAAACACTCAATAGCTCTTTGTGAAGGGGACCATGTGTTGATAGGAAAAGACATACCAGTTAATAGCTAACCTTAAGCAAAGTGTTCACATATATCAGTAGGTAAGTCTTTTTTTTTTTTTTTTTTTTAATTCACAAGACATTGAATCCTAAAATTATAGTAACTCAAAGAATAATAAAAAAAGAAAGGACCACAATAGCTTATTGACTGGCTTTTGATCTTGGGGCTTTTGAAAAGTTGTAGTGAAAGGGGAATCACTCATGATATAATGCTGTTTTATTGAATCAAAAACTATCAGAGAACATCCATCTTTGATTTGTTACTTTGAAGAATGAAGGAGGGGCAGCTCCACTGAGGTGTGGGCAGCTGACAATTTTGTGCAGAAGGAATACGTCTTCTAAGAAAAGGCAAACACATGACAAAAGGAAGTCACTTATGTGTGGCAACATGTATTAACATGGCACTGTGGCACATTCATCAACAAAATGTGCCCCACAAGTTTAAGTGTATGTTTATGGAAGCTTTATATTATGAAGAACAGACACTATTAAAATGCAGATTTTTTTTTTTTTTTTTTTTTTTTACGTACAAAGATAGTCACAATGATACCACATTCCACAGCAGGAGCCCCACTCCGAAACAAAAAGGAAAAATGTCAACTTTTTCCAAACTGTAGTTGCATAGTTATTCCAAGTCTTGCCAATTATTACAGTATTGGGATTCCTTTACTGAGAATTATACAAGACCACCCACACTCTCCAAGCAGACAGTCTCCCTAGGCTGTAGACACTTCCAGGCATAATTTTCAGATTATTCCTCCACCTACCTTACTGTGTATCTGAAATAACTCCTCTGAAGTCTGTATAGGTATTTCAAGAAAAACACTGAAAACTGGGATGCTTAGTTTTTAATAAGTAGTGTGCAGTTATAGTTTTACTAGTCATTAACTTTACCCCTTTATATAATTGCAATTTGGGGGTTTAATTTCAGATAATGTCACAAACACTGCCACCGTACAAAATTTTACAGAAGACAATGATATCTGATTTTTAAAGTATGACCTTGCTCATTTCTGCCCATTATTAACCTGGGTAGGCTTTACTTTCTTTTATTGGTTCCAAAACCAGGGACAAATTTGGCAGGCATGGAGAGTCATAAAGACACGCCAGCTTGGTTTAAGACAAGTGAAGCTGAGTTAGCCACATCAGATGGGAGTCAGTCTTATCTGTGTCTTGTATACACTGAGTTTGTGTATAACAGCTCTCCAGCGTGCAAACTGCTCTCCAAGAGTTGTAAACTGCATATATCAAAGTCTGCACATTTATACAGATTTTACCCTTTTGTTTCTTTCCCAAAGACATGAAGAGGGTCCTTGACACATTTCCTAAGGCTGCACAAGGCTCAACCCATCTCACCCATTAGCCTGGGTGCAGACAGTGGCTTTGCTATTGGCACTTGAGATGTTCTGCTTTTCCAGATGCAGGCACAAGAAGCTTTCAGTTGACAAATAGGACATTATTTTTGAGATGGAGTAAGAAAAAAAGCCACACCCATGGAAAAGTTAGACAAATTTCATGTTATTTTACTACTCTGGGAGCATTATATCTTCTCAGTGTAATCTCTTGTGTTTTCTCTTACTCTTTTTTTTTTTTTTTCCTAGTGCACCAGCAATCACGTCATTGCCGGAATGGTTGTGCTTCCTATGCAATCACACAGAGAAATGTTCCAAGTAGCTATCAGGCAAACTGGCCAGCTGAAGCCCTGACTGTATGCAGACATAAAAAATCATTGATCCAAATTTAAAGAAAGATATGAGATGTAAGAAGATGAATTACTGTAATTGTCTGTCTGTATAATGAATTCAAAATTAAGTTAGTGTTATTCTTCAAGTCAGAACTGGGAAATAACGTGAGGCTTGTAAGCTGTTTCCCCAATTCATTCATCTTCATCACATTTAACACTAGTGGGTTGACATCTGGGTGGAGAATGAGGTCTGAATGGACTTCTCATTAGTTTTGCATCTCATTTGGGATATTTCTGTAATAAAGACAAAGCATTTTAGGCTTAGTTTTGAGTATCTGACTATATACTCTGCACAAACTGATCTGTCAGATGATGTCAGCTGGAATATTTTTTAATATTGAGGAAGGACAGATTGGAGCAGGGAGAGTTTAAGTAAGGCTGAGTGAAAGGTAGGTTGTTTTACTGTTTGTCTTCCTTTGGAATTTTACCTTTCTGTTTTGGTGTAAAAGTGCACTTTGCAGGTGTACTGAGGTAGCCTGTAGACACATGAAAACATAACTGACAGAGACAGCTAGTCCCCAAATATGTAGTTTGGAGGTGTTAATACATTTTTCATTGATGCACCAAAACCATGCCTCTGAATTTTAGTGAAGAACTACTATCAGATAATGCAAAAAAATCAACAACTTAAATAATGAAAGTATGATAGTAGTCTCTTCTTTTCTGACTGAAAAAGCTCTTCAAGTCACATGTGCAATGTTTCTTTTTCACTTCAAGCATATGGTTGCTAAGGTGCAGAATTACTCTTGTCGCCAGAGCTAATGAAAAGTCATTGAGAAAACACAGCTCAACCACTGAAATATTTCATTATAGTTTCTGTAATAAAGTAAGAGCTCACTTAACTGTTATGGGGCAGAGGAACCCTCTTCATTATATTCCTTTCTCTCCTTCAAAGAGTAACCTCCCCAGAGATTCAGCCAATCTCTGTGTATCTAGGATTGGCATTACTGCCCTTGCTGCAGTAATCCTTCCCTTTATTGATGTTACCAACTTCAGCTGCAATTTTAGCCACCTGACTTTATCCACAGATCTCCTTCAAACATAGTGTTCCTTTCTTCAGTAGTCACTTCTCACCCCTACTTTGTATTAAAAAAAAGGGCAATGTAATATATGCAGGTTTGGTTACTCTTTCATTATTATTATTATTATAATTTTAATCAAGTTAGGATTAGCTATCAGGCAACATCAGGCATAAAGAGATCAAGCTAAATCCCAAGTGCTTAGCTCTTATTCATTCTTCAGTAAAAAAATGTAAAATTTACTCATCTATGGGGTGAAGAAGGCTTGGAGGGCAGTATTACACATTCAAAAGAATTTCATTAATACATAAATTTAAATGGACTGGTGAATTAAATGGTGGTAGTTTTAGACACACACACTTCTGAATACAGAGGGATGCTCATGAAAGAAGCTAAACTGTCTACAAGAATAAGGAAATAGGTATGTGGGATGGTGGGTATCGCATACAACTAGGGAAAACACTGCTTCCTTTTTTAGTGTGTTTTCTTGATTCCTATCAGTATGTCAGTTAATGGTATGCATATACTTGGTGTCTATATGCTCTTGTCTATATATCAGATAATCAACTCTATATACTAGGTCTATAAAGTTAGTGAGACTGCTTTACATCTGGGAAAGATAAAAGAAACACTTATTCTTGCTCCACTATGTGAGAAAACAAAGCAGCTAGAGGTCAGCAAATGGCATTCCCACTTCAGTGAACCTTCAGTGAACCCCTAGTCCAACATGATTCCAGAAGGGTCATTGTATCGGAGATAACGAACTTTACCAAAAGAGACAGCCGCACTCAGTTCCATAGTTCTTTCACAACTGTATTTGTCCAAATCTCTTCTTGATTTTTCTACTCCTAGAATAGCAATATTAGAATAGCAGAATATTTCACAATATTCTTCATTTCTTTTCCTATATTTCTTTGTTGTCCTGTTTCATTAATTTATCCTATGTATCCTAATTTGCACTCTTTTTTTTGGATTAAATTTGATTTTGCATCCAAGAGGCCACCCAGCCTTTCTCTTTGACAGGAAGAAAGCTGCTTTCTGGATGTGGGTGTTTGGTATGCTTTCAGAAGCCAAAGAAAGTTTGGTTTGTGAGAAGAGCAAAGGTCAAGCCCATCCCTAAATATTTTCCTGTTGTTTTTTCACTTGAAATACATTTTTCTGGTATACTAAATGCATTCACACCCATTAGAGGAATAGCAGTGTGGTTTCATCAGACTGCACATTAAGATTTATATTATTATTATTATTTTTCCAAATTATTATAATGTCAGAACCTGCTTCATTGGACACAGGTTTTGGTCATATTCTTCAGAGGGCTTTAGAGTTTGGATGCAAATGAAAATTATTAATTTCATCATCAATGTTCACTGTTTGTGTTGCCGAACACCTAGAATTGTTAAAAGTACTTTCAAATTAGTTAACATTTAGGTTTATATTTTATTGTCAACCTCAAAATCAAAATACTTCTAAGCATGTGTACAGTGAAAATTATTTTATTTAAGCTTATTTTATTTCTGTATGCCTTTGAAAGGTGGAAATGAGTCTGTCACTAATAAGTGTCATTTATGACATGTGGCTGTCCCTACTGCTGGCTCAGTGGGAGTAAGAGTGCTGTGCTCAAGCCCCTTGGGGAGACAGTGGGTAGCATGTTTGCTGTTTAAACACACAAACTTAACCGTATTTCATTCTTTTTCACACATTGAAGATTGACACAAAGAGTGAATTTAGGAGCACATTCCAGAGCTGCATGCTACCATCAATCTTCAAGTGATCACCAGCTGGTATTTGGGTGCACAATGAAAGTCATGTTTAGTGGGCTGAGCATAGCCTGGTGGATTAGACTCCACTCAGCTCTAAATTCTATTCTGCTTGTATTTTGCTTTTTGACTTAAGGCATGTCACATAAACTCTCTGAGTTGCATATGTAAAGTGGAAGTAACAGTTTGGTATTTATCTGACTGGGTTGTTTTTGGGTTGCACTTGGTAATGTACAAAGAAGTCTTTGAAATGAAAATGGAATAGCTGGAGGAAGTGTGTTTCACATGCAAAGAGAGATATTTCTTTGTTTGTTTGTTTTAAGTCCAGACTCTTCAGACTTAATAAGCTCAGCCAAAACTCTGGTTTGGATTTAAGAGATAACTTTTATGCTTTTCTGTTTAGATTTCATCTGAATGGGAACCCATTTAAATAAATAAACCTTCTGTAGTTACTCACTCTGTGTCTAAACTAGACATGCCATATTTATCTGACAAGATGACCATGTAGTATTTGCCCAAAACAAGGCAAAAGAGTATAAGAATTCCCCCTCTTTTATGTCCACAGATATAAAAAGAAAACTAGATAAAATCTACTTATTTATATTCAACTCTCAGTTATGAAGCATCTCATGGTTACAACACTATCATATTTATATAATGGTAGGCTCTAACAGGAGCAAGTTATTAGTTAATTTAGATGTGCTAAACATTAACAAAGAGAAAAAGGAAGATAAATAATTTCTCCCAGATAAAAGACAGAGGAGCCGAGAAGAGTAACGTGCTCTGATAAATTACTACATGGACCTGTTAAATGTTCAGCATAGAAAGAGCAAGGAAGGAAGGAAAGACTTGAACAGCAATCCAAAACAGATGGGTATTTAGATTCCTGACAGATTAAACTTGGCACACTGTAGGTACAGGATAGGAAGTGTTAGTGAATTGTATAGGATAGAAGTTAACCACATACAACCACTTATTTCTATAGCAAGCTACTTATTGTAGCAGAGGATGATGCAAGCACCCTCAGTATATAACTGTGTTCTTTATCCCAAACAAAATAAAAATCGCACTAACTTAAAAGACAAAATTCATAGATTGTCTCCTTTGTGTATGCCCTGTACTCATATTTTGGAAGCACAAGCATAATAATATGTCTATTATTTAAAGCATATTTTACAAATATCTAGAACAAAAGAGATTGTTTCATGACCAGAACAGGGAACTGTAAATCAGAACCTCTGGGCACTTGCTCTCTGACCTTGAACAAATCTCTCACCCTCCATTTATGTCAGCTTAACCATCTGCTACATGTTTATAACAACACTTACCTGTCTTTCAGAATTACTATCAAGTTCAGATAATGTATGCTTCTAAAAAAAAACTAAATAAAAGGCATTTTTATGTTCAAGGTATTACTCTAATTCATGTTCCTGATAACCATTTAGGCTTATTGCATAATATGTTTATATCACTCCATTTTACAGGTACACATGCTTTAGCGGTGTTGTATTGTATAAAGTAATGTTTCTTAATGTACAATCCATTTAAACTCCATCAAATAGATAATGACATGAATTCTATTGTAGTAGAATGGAACTCTCTACGACATGATTGTGACGGTAAATAGAGACAGCTCTGAATAGCTTTGAATCACAACTAGTTTAATTCAGGCATGTTAACTTCACCACATTTGCCCATGAGGAGGAATATCAAACAGTGACCTTTTGACCTCAAACATGAATGCAAAATATTTTTAACAGGTTTAAGTCTTTTAGATGGTGCTTATTTTAAAGGGCTTTCACTATTATATAAGACATATTTTGACTAGTTCCCTTAAATAGCTTCACCTTCATAGCATTTCAAAGTATATTTCGACTCTTTATCAGTTTTGAAAAGCTAAAAGCAACTCTAACAAATTTTAATTTTGTTAAACTCATTTCTCATAGCTGCTCCTCCTTCTTGGCTCTGTTTACTATTCCGTGCTGGGTTATTATGTAGTTTACTGGTACAGAAGTTCCTAGAAGCAGAAGTCTCTTGCATCAGATACATATAATGACTGTAGAATAAACAATTTCAACTTATTTTTATGTATTTTTGGGGACAATCTATAGTAAAGCCTAGATGTTATCCACTGAAGACACTACAATCTAGAGATACCTATCTTTCTAATTTGTGCTACAAAAGTTAGCAAATCTTTTCTTTCTATTGCAGTATCATTAGCCTGAGAATTACAACACTTTACACAATGCTGTGTTTTATCATCACTGACTAGTAGTCTGTTGACCTGATTTTCCACCTCATTGCTCCAAATGTTCTCTCAACACCAATAAAATCAACAACCACTGGCAAAAATATATGGTTACAGCCTTAGGAATCAATTATCTTTCCAATCCTCAATTAATTTTCCAACCCTCAGAAACGCAGTCTCCAAACTTAACATATTTACCATTTGATTACAAAAAAAAATTCAAAAATTCTTGAAATATGAGCTCAGGATGAGAAATGACCTAGAAGTTCAGATGCTTGGAGTCTACTTCTGGTATTAATACTAAGCTCAAGTGCTGCCAATCTTCCTTAGAAACGTGATTCTCAGCTTTGCAATACTCTTCTCCTGGTACAGCAACCCCAAGTCAGAAATGACAAGAGCACAAGTATCCAGCTACTTGAATGAATAAATCAGGCATTAGCCTGACTTTCTTTATGGCTAGAACAGACCATTTGGTGCACTTTGGTAAGGGCTAACCATACATATCAGTCTCACCACAGAATTTAGTCAGAGAATTTTTTTTCTGAATGCCCATAAACCTTAAGTAGCCACCTCCGTTGCCAACCCAATGCAAAGAGAAACACTATTCTGGGCATGCCCAGTAGTTTTCATCTATGAAAGTTTCTGTTTATAAGGTAGATTGGATTTTCCCAAATTAATATTCTAAATTTAGGCTTTTTAATTTTCATCTAGATGCCAGTTTGGGTGCATGACTGGAATGCACTGAGCTCTTCCCATGATGGGGATGAAGAGCGTGTTGAAAGCTTATGGGTGAGAATTGAGGGACATGCAAATATAGGTGAAACTGTTGTGGGTGTCTGCTATAGACCACCAAACCAGGAAGAGGATGTTGATGAGATCTTCTACAGGCAGCTGGAAGTAGCCTCAAGATCACATGTCCTGCTGATCATGGGTGAATTCAATCACCCTGATATTTGTTGGAAAGGCAACACAGCAAGGCATACTCATTCCAGAAGGCTCTTGCAATGCATCAGTGATAACTTCCTGGTGCAAGTGTTGGAAATGCCGACAAGGAAGGGTGTGCTGCTGGACCCTGTATTAATGAACAAAGTCTGGTCAAGGATGCGAAGGTTGGGGGCAGCCTTGGTGGTAGTGATCACAACATGGAAAAGTTTAGTATCATACAAGGAAGAAGCAAGGCAATAAGTAAGATGGCAACCCTGGACTTCAGGAGAGCTAACTTTGTCCTCTTCAAAGACCTACTTGGGGGAATCCCTTGGGCTAAGACTCTAGAAGGTGTCCAGTCTTATACAACAACTTCATCAGTGGTCTGGATGAAGAGATCAAGTGTACCCTCAGCAAGTTTGCTGATGATATGAAATTGGGAGGAGTGGCTGATACACTGAGGGCTGTGCTGCCATCCAGCGAGATCTGGACAGGATGGAGAACTGCGCAGAGGCAAACCTAATGCAATTCAGAAAGGATAAATGTAGAGATCTACATCTGGGGAGGAACAACACCATGTACCAGTACAGGTTAGGAGTAGACCCTCTGGAAAGCAGCTCCATGGAGAGGGACCTTAGCATCCTGGTGGACAATATGTTATCCATGGAACAGCAATGTGCCCTTGTGGCCAGGAAGGTCAATGGTATCCTGGGGTGCATACAGAAGAGTGTGGCCAGCAGGTCGAGGGAGGTTCTCCTCCCCCTCTACTCTGCACTAGTAAGAGCACATACGAAGTACTGTTCATGAAGTTCAGTTCTGGTCTCCCCAGTTCAAGAGGGACAGGGAAATACTGTAGAGAGTCCAATAGAGAGCTAGAAAGATGATTAAAGGACTGTTTAGCCTGGAAAGAGAAGACAGAGAGGGGATCTTATTAATGTTTACAAATATCTGAAGGGTTGGTGTTAAGTAGAAGGGGCCAGCCTCTTTTCACTTGTGCCCTGTGATAAGATGAGAGGTGATGGTTGCAAGGTGGAACACAGGAAGTTCCACCTCCACATGAGGAAAATCTTCTTCACTGTGAGAGTGACAGAGCCCTGGAACAGGCTGCCCAGAGAGGTTGTGGAGTCTTCTTGTCTGGAGACTTTCAAGACCGGCCTGGATCTGTTCCTGTGTGGCCTGCCCTGGGTGTTCCTGCGGTGGCAGGGGATTGGACTCAATGATCTCCAGAGGTATTCTGTGATTCTATGATTCTATGAACTAGTGCATTGAACATGTTCCTGGTTATACTTTCTGTACTTGCACTTCCCTTACTGTAGTTTTGGGCATGTCACAACTACTGTCATCTCTTCTACAGGTGAATTCAGTACTGCAATGCCATTTCATATTCCAAAATATGTTTACCAAAACAATTCACCAATAACTGTTGATTTCATAGCAAATAGAATAGGAAATATTCTGGAGTCTGGCAAAATATGTTCATTCTGTTTTACATGTGCCACACTCACATGGATATAATATTGCTATGCTCAGAAGTCCAATTCCTGAGTCTAATCAGGAGGGGCAAAGTGGGCTGTCCCAGACTTCTCACTGCCTGCCAGATGACCTGTACGTTTATCACAACAGATCAATGCAGAGTAGTCCAGAAATAGAGCAATTAATGATTTACAACTTCTAAGATAAAGTACATACAAAGATATTAATCCATCAGCATTCTTTGTACCAAATGCAATGCTCACAAATCTTGCACTGCCAGAAAATACATCACCTTATTCAGCTTTAAAACATGACAAGACAATGGGGGCATTATATTTTAGGCTTAGATAAGAGAAAAGGGAAACCTTAACAAACAATGACTGTTCTAGGGAGAAGCATTCTGCTGAAGGAGGGAGAAATAAAATTTTCACTATCAAGTGTTTTCTGAAATGAAGGACAGTGCCAGAAGAACTCCACTTGCCCCCACTTTTCTTGTTGATTTCATCCTTCTTCTGCAGGTTCCTGGGTTTTGTTCTGTTTTTCTCTATTGATTGGAAATGAAGCCTATATGATTAACTCAGACTAGATAGCTAACGTATAGATGACAACAATAGAAGTAGGTGAATTTCCTCAGTGCAATAAAAATAGAGCATGGTTCACCTGGGACTTAAAGGGAGAAGTATAACATTGACAGTCAAAAAACCCTAAATCTGAAAACAGTTAACTAAGGGCTTTGTTTGTTTGTTTCGGTAATCGTATTTTGCCCATTGAAATAAAAAAAAAGATCTAGTTCTTTATAAATATATTGAACTCAACTGTAGTTGCATTAAAACCTCCAAGCAGGACAAAAATAACACATAGGAATGTGATAAATTTAATTGTTTTAGAAAGTAAGTCACGCATGAGGAAAAGAAGGAAGATAATAAAATATCTGCATTTTGAATATATTTACATCAATTTCCTGATAACATGAAATGCCACATCATATTCCTCTGCCCCACACACACTAAGCCAATGAAAACTAAAGCTCCTGAAAACAATATTTATAGAAGCAATCAGAATGTAACTTTCCATAGATGCAAAAAATTAATCACATGAATAAATATTTGCAAGTTCATTCAGGCTGCATGTTACCAATATTTAGATGCTGTTCAAAATGAGCATTGTGCAGTTCATGTAATTAATAAATTTTTTTCTACTTCAGTTCTGCTTTCCTCTCTCCAACTCTCTAATATGACAAAGTAGTATTCTTTTAGCTGGTATGAACCTGTGTACATCAACTGAAATGACAGACAGTCCAGGTACAAGTGTGAACTGTAATAGGCTACCAAACACTGGTTAACATTTCTTTTTTAAAATTTTAAAATGCAGTTGCTAAAAGACAAATTTTGTGCTGCGCCTTGGTCACCAAATTACTCAAATCCTGCAAAAATTCCGCTTCAAGTAGCTGACACTAAAAATCCATTCAGTTATTCAAATATGATATTTTAAATCTCTGACAAGGTTATTTATAACTATTGTATTAATTTAATTTAAATAAGACCTATAAATTACAGTTACTAATAGTGGTAGTGTGTGGGTGTGTGCCTAACGAGTGAATATCGAGTGTAATTTTTTTGAACTGTTTTTTCTGCTGTAATGATACTGTTACTCAGGAGACATTAGTACTTGGCTAGATTTAATTGAACAAATGAAACTATGTCAATAGTCTTGGGAAAAACATTCTAATCAGAAATAAGCAAGTATTTAAACAAGCTTACCTCGACAATGGAAAAATAAAATAGAAAAAGCATAAAATAACTGCTGATGATTTAGATATGAGGACACAAAAATGTGTATTATCATTCTAGAATAGACAAATTGCTAAAATATTCATAGAATCTCATCTCTTTTGCTATACGTCAATGCAAAAAGTGCTTAATTACTGTGGGTTTATTGAAATATCAATGCAAAAAAAAGCTTTATAGGGGATTAAATAATTTGGGAGGGGGTTCACACAAATGCCTGTTCTTTTTAATTAGTTCTTAAACTGTGCTTTTGGCTGAGAGATTTTAGGTTTCTAATTTGCATTTCAAACAGTGTCAGAGGAATATTCTTATTGGAAACTTTCCTTCAGGTTGCCTTCTGTCTGTTTCATTCTGTTGGGAGATCCAGGATAAATATGTTATCATTGCTATTGAGTCACTCAACCCACATTAACAACTCAAACCAAAGCCAAATCCTCTGTGGACATTAGGATTACAAACAGTGTAAGCATCATCTTCTGGAGCAAATAAATGGGCAGGAAATAAACACACAGGAAATAAACAAATAAACACACAGGAAAGTGATATGTAACAACTGCCTTTGAATATTAAACAAAGCAGGTCGGTAGGTCAAAAATATTTTGTACAGCAGCACAAACCACAAGCACAAAGTCAGGATTTCCATTAAGTTACAACAGATCTACAAACATTATAAGAGGAGGAAAACCAAGGGTATTCTTCCAAGAACGAATAGGTCCATCATCCTTTCTGACTCATTGAATACATAAGCAATTAAGAGAGTCTCAGGAGGCCCATTTTAAGATTTCCAGGTTATCTGAGGGTAGGGACATGGCTTGTACTAATCTTTCTTTTCTACTAATAAAGTCAAATCCCAAGACGATGGGAGTTTGTCTATATGCTGATCAGGCAGGCTACAGAAAGCCATAGAGTCTGCTGCAGGAATCTAGTTTGAAGTATTGAATTTAGGAGCCCAGTTTCTAGAAGCTCTGTATATTCTCACAGAGAGAAAAAACTTAGAGGGTCAAACAGAGCAGGGGAATAGCTTAGATCCCCTGAAGCTTCCTTCGAAGGAACTGGCCTTGATTTGTTGATTTTAAACAGAGCCTAAATAGATGAGGTTCTAACTACAGTTTACCAATATTCTCAGTTTACCTCATTTGCATAAGGGCACACTTAGTGTTGTTAATTGTCCATGAGATCTCAGGTTCTCCTTGAATAAAAGATCATACATAGTTTTCAAAACACCAGGCTCATAGGTCAGTGATTATGTATTTTTTCTTCCAAGTATTTTAAAATGCTTCAATGCCATGCATGTTTCTTACAGGAATCATTAGCAACATGAGAGCAAGAAATTGTAACTTTACTTATTAAAACTTCCATTTTCCTTTTATGTTTTTCAATAGAGATTAGTGTCAGAGATGATCCAGCCTCTGTAGACCTTTATCCATGGGCTTACTACTTCTGCAGTCAAGGGTTTCACAAGATTCCACTGTAAGATCGGTTACTGCATTTTCAGTAGGACAAGGCTAAAATATTGAAATAAACCAGCAACTTCTAAAGAATTCAAAGAGGGTACCATAAGAAAATAAGGGCAGATTTTCATCCACTAGAGCTCTGAAATGGTCTACTCCAGTAAAATATTAAACATTTAGAGTTTAACTGACAATGTACAAGAAGTTCCACTAGGAATACTCAGGAACACAAGTTAAGCATATTTAAGCGCTCTCTTGGACCACTTTTAATTTCAGGTAAAACAGTGAAGAAAGACAACCACATATAAAGGAAAAGAAAGAAAGAAAACAAGAAAATATTTGGTTAGTTATTACAAACAGGAATAGCAATGTCAATGTTTTGAAATACAGAGCAGTGTCGTACTGAAAGAGAGGAAGCTAAACTTTAGCTGGAAGTGGTAAATAAACAGTGGGCTACCACAGTTATGTATTGCTATCCCAGCATAGGAATTAATCAACAAGAAATAAGAGGGTTATGGGGAAAAAAATAAAAATAAAAAAGAGAGAATACGAAGAGAATATAATTCTGAAAATTAGATTGTCAATACATCTGAAAACTGTTTTGCATGCTGTTTTCTTCCTCCTGCCACATTGCAGTCTTGCTTGGATGCATTTAAGAACAGTATTTTCAAAAGTCATTCTAGATTAAGGAAATAAAGAGGGATGGCAGAAGGATACTCCTCATGTACCCAAGATGCTAATATAGAAACCTGAAAATTTATTTGTCAGACAGTATTAATTTACTTCAGATTCAAAAGCAAAATTGCAACTCTTTGTGCAACACAAAGGTAAGGCAATCTGTATCAGAAACAGTTGCACTTTTGTAAACAAGTCAAGGAAGAGGAATCAGAAACATAAAGAGTGAAAGTGACATGGCAAAAGTCATCCAGGACAATAAGTGGGAAGGGTACTTACTGCCAAGGCCCACTTTCATGTCCTGTAAGATCAAAGGCAGCACCTTGGTTTCTCCTTAAGTGAAAGGAGAAATATTTTGGGAACAGTCACTCTGGAGGAGGCTGTATGCTGCAAAGACAGGATCCTTTCTCAGAGACAACCCCAAAGCAAGTTGGCTCCTCAGAAGCCTTTTCAATGTCCTTTGAAGGACCAAGTAGTCTGGCCGTGTACTTGCATGGGTAGCAAATAAATTGCACATGTTTGAGAAGGAAAATGCAGAAACCCCTTCTTTAACTGGCCATTAATGATTTGTGGCCTAACTAAAAATAACATTGTCTGGAAATACAGTCTGAATCTGTTTTTTTCTATATGAGTTCAAATTATGCTGTGCAGTGACCAAGACATTTAATGGGATTCAGTCCAAAGATGTTCAATTTTTACTGTCCTGGGAGGATGGGTTGGTTTTATATCCCTAAAAAACCTGTCAGAAGGAAGTTGGCTCTTATAAAGCCCGTGCTAATACACTTCACTCTAAGCCTCCCACATTACAGAAAATTGAGCTATCACTAAGCCTATCTGCCTTTCCTACCTTCTAAACATACTTCCCCTTGTGTTTCAGCAGTATATATTTGAATTTGTTAACAGCTACTGATAAAAAAGGTTAATAATATAATATAAATTAAAAATGCTAATAAATAATGAAAAGTTTTATGTGGGAAAAAGAAGTATCTTTTCTCTTGTAAACTTAAAGAAAAGAACCCACTCAAACACAGATATTCTAGAGAGAAATAAGCATGCAATCTAGGAACGCAATTTTCAGCACACACAGCCTCCAAATACAGGATATGAAAAGGCAAAGGCTTGTTACTTCCACACCTTGTCACTGACATGGAAGTCCACTGACAGCTTTTAGATTTTCTGACTTGTCTTTTTTGACATTTGTTACTCCTGCTATACTTAACATGCTTTGCACTGAATGTATATGAAGCTATTTGTTATTTCTGTTTCATATTAGCAGAGGATATATGTCACTGCATTAGAATGTTATTACGATGAATAAACTCATCACCACCCTGAAAACAAAAACAAAAGGGGGAATAGGAAGAAAAGAAAAAGAAAACCCAGATGGACATCCGGAGATAAAAAAGTTTTAAAGTTCCGTAAAAAAAGACATATTTTGGCCATGTATGTATATTTTGGCAAGTCAACATCCCAAATGCAAAATGTAAGGGTTTCAGCCCAAAAAGTAGAAGATTTTTTTAATCAGCCATTGACATGTCCAGTAGAAAATAATTTTTAAAGAAAATTCAGAGAGTGAAGTAGAATATATATTTGCCCCTGTGTGCCCAGAAGGAAGCAACAGGATATGGTGGTCTCCAGTTAACCCTGCCATTCTCTTTCACATCATCAAAGAAAGGTGCAAATTTTCATTTCTCTTATAAATATCACTGCCTTGAGGAATATTACACAAGTCAAAAGTTCAGAGGAATATTTTTTTAACAAAGAAAAAAATACACTCGAGAACTGTTACAAGTAATCTGAATAGCAAGAAAAAAAAATTTTTGCCAAGCATTGGCCTACACTGATAGGCATGAGCAGAAGTGTGACTAAATCTAATTCAAAACTATTTCTGCTAAAGGAAATCAGGAGTTGCAGATTTAAGAAAACAAAATTACTGGTACTGCAAAGATCATAAAGCAGCCATGGAAACTAGCAAATTATTTTTGGTTTATAATGAGAACAGAATAGAAGACAACTCAAACTCTGTGAAATAAAGCAATAAAACTTTCTGCTCTTCCGAATGAGGCCAGTTACTAAGATTCAAAGACATTTGGTAATTTCTTCCTTGAAATCTTATTGTGAATGTTGATTCCCACTACTCATCTACAGCTCAGCTAGAAGAAGAGCTGAACTCTTTTGGGAAATGTGGTCTCACCTCCAATTTGTTCAGCAGTGGTTTGATATTTCCTTAAGTTCAGTAATTTTCAGAGTTACTTTCTCAGTCTTTCCTCTGACATGAACAAAAACATGATTTCAGACAAAAAGATAGTCAATTAGCAATGCTAAGTCTTACACAGGGCTTTGTCCAAGCCCATTATAGACCTCCCAAGTTTTGTTTCCTGAATGCACCAGACTCCACATGCAGGGTCATGTGAACAGTTACAACCCCCACATCAGGGCACTTGCAGAGGGCGGACAGGGCATGCTGGCCAGGGGCTGAAGCCAAGGACTTCTTCAAGGGAGTAAGCTTTCCAGAAACTGCTCCTGAGCTCTTCCTGGTGTACAATACCCTGGTCTCTTTGATCTGCAAACTCATTTTCCTTGTGCTGCAGGACAGTCAGCAGGTCCTGGCATACACTCCAGAGGTAGAAGAAAGCTATGACATGAAAGGAATTGATGTGAGGGTGACCATATGAAGTGAATCTTCTGTATAAAGCACGATTTATCAGGTATAGTATTAGTGGCAATAGAAAAACTTTACAGATAAAATAGAAATGCAATAGAAAATGTTGTTTTCAGCAGGTCAGGGGGACAGTGAACCAGTGCACACTTTGTCAAACAATGTGGCCCTAATGCTTGGCAGAAGAAGTAAGTCTAAGTACAGGACTGAGTACAAATGGAATGTAAGCTGGCCTTCAAACTTGTGTCTACCAGCAGCAAAGTAAATCTTTACATTATAGAGGCTCTCCCATTGGTGTAATTGACTGAGCTGTAAAAATAGGCCACATAATAATGAGGCTTTAGATAATGTTTCACAGCACAAATGTTTCACAGAAGCTTCATTTGTTGCCTAACACTGCATAGGGAAATCATAAATACTAGTTAGAAATGCATAGGTCTTTATGGATTCATAATACATTTGTATCTGTTACAACTAGGATTAAGCTGTATATAGCTAGACCTGCAGGCTAAATAATAGCAGGTTTAATTAATTTGTTAAAGCCATATAAAGTATTCAGCTTTCTATGTACAACAATTCTATTCATCCAAGCTGACTTAATACCAATAATTGCCTAACAAGTAATCTAGCTATGAGACAATGCAAGCATTCAAATAGGAAAAAATACATGTTGCAATTAGTTAATATGGTAAAGTTAATAAAGCAAGTGTTCACAATGAAAAAAAGTTATAGAAAACAGTATACAAAAATAATAAAATGCATGTATTATTTTACTTGATAAATATTTTGTCTCTCAAAGTTATTTCATTCTCCTTCCAGGGAAGCACACAGCCTCACAGCTGGTGTCCAGGAAGACCTCTAGTCCTGCTTGATGCATGCATCCAAGGAAAAAAGTAATGGAATTGAATTGCTTAATTTTTGGAAGTTTTAATTTTCAGTAGGAATGGCCTGCTTGACCAGACTGAAGTATCTTTCTGTGACCAGATCAGCTGCTTTGGCATGAAATTTAGTATCCTTTCTTTTAAACTTCACTTATGAGGAGAATAGGATGTGAACTATTCATACGGATGCTGTTCATTTATTTTCAGTAGGTTACATAAAGAAATCTGTTGGAAGGAAAAAAATAGGACCATTGTCTCCAAAGAATAAGGTTAGTGCTCTTGACCTTCTTACAGGCCATTTTGATTATTATTACCATATTACCATACTCAGTATTATCATATGCAGCATTGAGTATAAATTTAGGCCATGTACACAAAGCAATTTAAAAAATAGTAACCAACATCTATGTTGCAGCAGGTAATAAAACAATAACATGCAGTAACATGGCTCCAAGGATCTCAAAAGACTTTAATTAAGTCTTAAAACATAGCCGGGAGAAGAGTGAACACAGTATAGAGAACACATCTCTCAACAACCAGCTCCAGGTAAAAGGGAATAGCTGTTTCACACCACATATCAAACAACACTCAAGCTTGAGAACAACAGTAAAAGAATAAAGAAGCCAAAGATGCAGATGGTAGGTCAAACACAGAAGTTATAGGTTTGGATTTTATACAGCCATATATGGGCTCACACTCATTCTATGTATAGAGTCTTCAAACTCCAGTAACCTTGATTTCTGTTTAACACTGCATCTGAAGGATAGCACCTCCAACAACACAAAGCCATCAAACTTTATTCCACCAGTACTGATATAGGAGATGGTCAAATCCTGAATCAGCAGCTCCAGCTCCAATTAATTCCACAACCTTGGGAGCTGGTGGGATATTTCTGTAAACTAGAGCAGCTGCAAAACCTAGGTGGAGTGATATCTCAAGCTGTCTGCAATGCACATTAATTTGCTAACTGTGGAAAAATATACTGTGAAATATTTACAGTGAAAAATCTTACAAAGCTATGTTTTAACATAGAAGATGAGTTCTGTGGCTTTTAAGTATCTATGTGGAAACTTGTCAGTAATACTGCCTTATAATTCATGTCATCCTCTACCTATCCAGATCTAGATACATAAAGATACCCAGGTATAAAGATTTGGAAAACCTTGGCCAGTGCTCTCAGCAGTACTTGCCAAGGCTGAAAATAAGCATTACAGTGATCAGTCTTCACGATGAACACTAATTAACTGGCAAAATACTTAGGAAAATGTGTATGCTACAAATAAGCAAAAAGAGCTTTCTTTTTTCCCCATGTGTTAAAAGGAAAATGCTTTCCATGTCAATGGATCCCTCTTAACATGCTAATGCTCTGTACATTCATATTTTTCCTCATTTATTCTTTTCTACTGCTCGGACCTTTAAAGGTATGTTGGCTGTGCAGCATTTAGGCCAAAATGTACATTTTCATGCTGACAGGTGAGCTTATTATCAACAAGACCTAATTTGGGCAGGAGAGTTTTAAATGGTGAAACTTGGGCACATGAACACAGATTTCTATTTCTTTGGCATGATCTGTAATGATTAACAAGTATCTGCTGCTTCTCATGCATAAATATGGAACCCTCAGAATGTCAGAGGCTTCAATATTTGAAAAAGGTTTTCTGGTCTTTTAATGTTGTAGTTCAGTCAAAGAATGCCCACTCATGACCACTGACAAAGGTCATGTCCTTGATAACCTTTTTAAACCATCCTTTGGAAACAATGATGACAGAGAAGCAGCATATTTCTTCTCTGCTCCTTTGTAAGGGAGCATTTGACCAAAAATAGCACGTTAAGCCTTCATAGAAGCTGAGCACAGAAAATCCACAATAATCTTGGAAATATTTTTGTTATTTCTCAGTGTCAGCAAAGAAAGACAAGCAAGCAAACAAAGAGAAAACTCCCTAAAGGAGCTAAGAAGTCTATTGTTGTACACTTGTGAATATATTCTATATTTGTGTGTTGAACTTCTTTAAAAGTTAACCAGCACTAAGGAATACTGAATGATTTAATGGCCATGTGAGGTTTTTCTGTCATGTGCATATAACTGACTAAAGCTGTGTTGCCTCATGTAAAAATCAAGTAAAATATGCTGCATAGAAATAATCTAATCATCACCTGCCAATCCTCACTGATCATCACAATACTTGCTAATTACCTACACAGAAAAGGTCAAGGAAGGAGGCAGCGGAAATGAGATTCCTGTGGTGAGGTCCTACGTACAATTTGGTTTGACCAAAACAGTTTACATCTGGACAAAATTAGCACTCATACTGCAGATTCTTTGAACTCTGAGATAGTGGCCAAAGTGGCTTGGATGCAAATGTATGTATGTGTATATATATAAACACAGAGGCACAGGACTCAAAAGGACTGCCAGCTAAGTTTTCTGTAGGGCCAGGGACCAAGACATATGACAATTTGTGTCACATCTGTTAATGTTACACTCAGTACTCAACCATAGGCAGAGAAAAAACACAGAATGTGATTAAGTGGAAGATGCATACGTGGAGAAAAAAAAAAAAAAAAAAAGGAAAAAAGAACACTGTCATCTTTGAGGGCACATTAAACAGTGAACTGAGCTTCCAGATGTAAACCACATGGCTAAGGCTTGTAATTTACAATACAAGAGTCCAAAAATTTAAAGAATCTCATTACACCAGCCAGGTTAAACATTTAAATTCCAATATGGAAAATTATTCTGTTGGTAGTTTTCTTCAGAGCTTTGACTTCTGTTAACTCCTGTATCCTCATCTTGACTCAGAATTGCCAGGACTGCATACATCAAGTGAGAGAAAAGATTTAAGTATGTTCTCAAAGCAGCCTTCCACCATTTACACTAATATTCTCCCACTGTTTCTAAAATTTGCTGGTTGACAGGGCCTAGAACTTTAATTAAATTCTAAATATAAAAGACTATGTCTTCAATATCAGTGGAATACAGCCAGAATATGTAACATTACTGGAAAACTGGCACGGTTTCATAGTAACTCTATCTTTCTAAATCCAAAATTTAGGTTTGCAACCAGAAAAAGACTTAGTGTTAAAATGCTTGAACGCATTTGTTGCTCCTCATAAAAGTGTGCAAAGGAAGGACATATGTGACACATGCTCAGATTTCTTGTTTCCATACCCTTTCTTCAAAATGTTCTTGCAAAATATGCCACAAAGTGCGTGATGCCAAGTGCCTTAAGGGTCACACTGGACTTTCTTCACAGGACTACAATGATTATATCATGGTGGTGTTGACATGCAGCCATGCTCAAACAGCTGCTAAAGAGATGACAGGATACCATCTGTCAGGAAAAACCATGCCCAGCTGCTGTCTAATCCAAAGATTACTTTCCTGACATGATGCAGATGGCATGAAAAGCTTCATTACCAGGTTAGTTAACCAAGTCAAAAAAATCCAGTGTTGCACTAGAAAAAGCCCTTCTACAACTACAACAATGAGGCTTGAAAAAAATGGTGTTCATGCCATGGCACAGCAGAAGGCACTGCAATCCACCAGGCAGAAGACAAAAGCTAACAAGATGTTAAAGGATCTGACAGAATCTGCTGTAAGGCTGCTAACATTCTCTGCCAGGACAGTTTGTTCTTATAAACAAATCAAGTCTGTCCTCTAAGTTCACCCTCCTCTAAGCCAGCCCCTATGACACGGGGGTGCATCATGGATTTCTGAGCAAGGGAACCTGCAGGTCCCTCTGTCCAGGTAACTGCCAGCAGGCACCTCTGACTTTGGCCCATGGAGCAAAGTTAATTCTGTGAGAGAATAGGTATCACCCAAAATGCAAGGGAGAACATTCCCAAAGGTAGCTTTATCATCCAAGTGAGCAACAAAAAGGTTTTTGTTTTCTAGAACAGCAACTTTCTCATTCTGACTATCAAATTGAATTTAATATTCTTCATCACTTTGCTTATTACAGAAGTTGGTTGCACCTCCAAGGACTTAAATGAGCACAGTTAGCTGACATTAACAAGCCCACTGCTTTTCTTTCTGATGCTTCCAAGAAAAAAATATTTGCTGTAAGCAAAAAGATGCTAAAGTACCCCTTTCAACATGTTTATAGATTTACACTACTATGATCTCTTTTTCTTTGTGATTCACATTGCATGTCTGCTGATTGGAATAAATTATACAGATTTCATTGCTGTAACGTGAAAAGTATGAGAGGAATTTTCCATCTTGAAAGGTTTAGCAATACAACTCACTTTCAGTAAGATTTGTCCTGTCAGGCCATAATTGCTCCTGAGCGCCCCACCCTCTAATACTTTTAGTAAAAAAGATAATGTAATTTCATAATACAGGCAGTGTACTGCATTTCAGAAATATGTATGGTGCTTTAGTCTCTGCCAAAATTCATAAACTAAAAAAGATAGGAAGTAATGCCAAATGCCAAAAAGGAACTTTGTTTTAATCATGTACTTAGTTTACAATTAGCAAATGCAGTAATTCCATTTAAGGTTACAGTCTGTGGATGCAGAAGTCATAAAGAGTGCAGATAGAAAAGAAGATGGAAGAGTAATGTGTTCTTTCATTCTTTCTCATTTTTTAAGGAAGGAATTCAGGGACAGTAACAAAACTGTTGCTTTACAATTAGTAAGTTTTTAGAATGCTTTCTCTACATGCTGTTTTAGTAGAATTATATGAAATACTAATAAACTGTAAACAGTCACTCTTCCAATACATTCTGTATAGCTCTTCTGCATGAGTATACAAGAACTGGCATGATTAGTTATCAGAAAAATGAAGGTTTAAGAGCTGGAATTCCCTTTAGACCTTTATGTAAAGCATAAGATGAAAGTAAATAATGGAAATTAAGTCTTGATTATGAATTCTCTGTGGACTGTACTGACCCAGACTTTTCATTACCAAATCTCTGTTGAGGTGACTCAGACTGAGTCTAAGCATACAAAACAATAAAAGCTGTCCTTGTTCTGTCTTGCATGCCTATAGATACCATAACACCTGTAAAAAACACCCTGTGCCTTTATTCTCATAGTCTATATGTTGTATCAGTTGCATCAGTAATGATTCTCTGATTGGAAACTACAGAGGACTAAGGTACTTACTCAAAGCACCACAGCAAAGATGTTAAGTAGTACAAAGGTGAACCTCCATCTGCAGAAGGCACCACAGCTGCTTGGTCAGTCTTCTACCAAAACACATCCAGGCAAAATTGGCAGAAATGTAATTTCACTTCCTTAAACATGAAAACCTTCATCAGGATACATAGCACATTCAGAGAGGCAGAGAAGGTGCTGTATCATGCTCATGCCTGTGCCTAAAGGAGTAATGTAGGCTCTTTTGAACTTGGACAATTGAGATGACTTTTCCCTGCTTCAGATTACCCATTAAATCATGTAACCTGCAAATCTTTTGATGGTTCTTTCTCCAAAAACATTATTAAAATGCCAAATATTGTTATTGTTGCTACCATTCAAGTTTCTGAGTCAGCAAAACAGGTCTGAATATCTTACAACCAACCACTGTGCTGAAATTCTTTACATACTTCTGTAGTGTAGGCTGAATAAATCCCTGTAAATGCAATGGTTTGCTTTGACCTTCTTTAAAGAAATGGGAAAATTTTAATTATCAGCTACTTGGGAGAAAATGCATTTTATATTTTCCAAAGCAATGTTTTCCTTTTGAGGGTAAATGTGAAATTGTAAAACATATAATAAACTTTCCATTATGTTTTCCATAAAAGCTAGAACTATTGCTTCATTCATATACTAAAAACATGCTGCCAGTGCTGCTAGTCTCAGTGAAAGCTCTCCTTTCTTTTCTAACATTGCTGTACTAACAACAAAATCTACCAAGAGTGAGAAATCACACTGCCCACCCAGCATTCGTTGCAGCAAAGTCCAGACAGCAGTATTGCTTGTTGTCTCTACAATATCCTAAACAGAGAAGTGAAAAGCTGCCAGTAGTCATTCCTTTTTTCTTTCTTTTTTTTTTCTTTTTTTTTTTCTCTGCATTTTACAAAGAGGCAGCAGCTCCAAGAACAACTTTCTGGCAGGGTGCTGTACATGCTGACTTGGAAACTCAACTCTGATTCTAATCCAAACCAGCAGGCTGTGAAGAAAACCATAGTCTCCCAAGTGCATCAAACATTCCTCCCCCCGCACCAGTCAACTGAGACATTGTGTCATCAAAGATTTTATTGTCTCAGCAGGTGGGGGTTATGTACCTTGCAGATACCAACGATTTCTAATACAAGTCAAACACAACGCATGGCTTTTTAAAGAGACATTTTTTGTTAAATGGCATGAAAAGCTTTCTGTACAGTTACAGAGCTATATCAAGTCAATTAGATAGCAGACAGCTCAGTGTGCAGACTAGAAACACTTCTGCAGTCACAGCTATGTCTTAGGAAGATTTTCTCCTATAGCTATAAAACAGAACAGTTATGCACACAAATGTTGAAGGCATATTTATTTCCAATCCACTGTTATTAAAGTAATTATGAGTCCTTAAGGCCATTGCTGCAATCCAGTATCAATTTCAAATACCTGCACAACAAGAAGAACAACTCTGTGTTATGAAGTACCTGTTGTACCACTTCTTTCCATATTCTGCATTGCTGCCAAGTAATTTTCCCTTCCCAAATATTATATTTAAAATACTATGTTGATAGACTTTTGTACATATCTCTGCACTTAAAATTTAACAAGACAGAAGACATCTCCTATCCTATCCCTAAGAGAATAGTGTGTGCTATGTCATATTCTGATGTATATGTTGTTTCTAAGAGCATTGACTCATCTGGGAGTGCAAGGTCTGTACCCTGTTACATTTTTGGTGCAACAACCATTTCTGATATAATCTAGAAATCTTTAACTACTGATTGGAAAACCTGATGTTTTCCTGGAGTACAGGAGTGGGCCGAGATAGAAGTGATGCTGCTTATACAGCTGAACACTCTCAATACAGAAACTCATGGACTATAGTTTCTACCTTTCCCTCCACAGTTCAGTCTAGCACCTACATTCAGAATTGCAAGCCTAGTTTAGAGCTTCCATATTATTTCAGTCCATTTTAGAGATGCACTTGATAGTTCTAAGATAGTTCCAGGGACGCATCCTGGAACCAAATTATATGTAAGACTCATAATGTTATCAGAACTAAGGCTTTTAGAGTAACTATAACCATTTCAGACAGTCAGATAAATATGTTCCCCTTAGGACACTGATACTTAATCATGGAAATATTAAGTGATTTTACAGCTCAAATCCCAACAGAAAAGAGATACTATATACATTCAGAACAGAATATTAAGTATTCATCATTCATTGTGGAAGTAGATGATAACAAATGCTAACAGGCAAGTGGATTTGGCATACAAGTGAGGGAAAGGCTGAATTTCATGAAAAATGTGATTGATGAAAAAAAACATTTAGAGACTACATTGGGAATGCCTTCCCTTTCTGTAGTTGCAGAAGTGTTTTTAATTCACTAACGCTTTAACCAGACACACCATTTACCTTAAACTTCTACTAGCCAAACCAACCTCATTATTATTTCCCTGTGGCCTTTATTATTATTTATCAGCATAACGAATCACATAAACCCAACATGACAAATGTACCAGTTCTGTTGTGCTTACCTCAGGTATGGTATTGTGGAAGGATCAGTCCAAGTAAAACATTCGTGTTGAACCTCAAACAAAAAGTAAAACCCAAATACAAACCATCAAAAGACCAAGTCCTGACCTCAGCCAGAAGCTCTCACATCCTTCCTTGAAAAAAACTACCACTGCTTAGTGAGGGATAATGGCTCCTCTTGGCTCGTTCTTTCAAAATCAGCTTAATCAGTTATTTATTCTCTCCTCTGTGGGGATATCAGTAATCTTTGCCTAAAAAGTTAGATACCAGTGCAGTAACACTTCCACACAAATATATCTTGTGTGTATGTGAATTGGTTGGCTAAATGCCTCTTGTAGTATTTATCTTCAAAACTAGGTAAATCTAGGCTGTCTCAGTTCTTCACAGTGAGGTCCCTTGAGCACTAAATATGACTAAGAAGTCATATTCAAGCAAATAGTAAATACCAGACCAACTTTTATGGCCTTTCAAGACAAATTCACTGGATCAAGTAATTAATTTTTTTGTTGTATATCCATATATTTGATGCAAATTGTCTAACTTATCAAGTGGTAAATATTAGAGATATAGCTTATTCCAGAAACTTGTTGTATTGCATTCTTGTATTGTACATTGCTTAGAGTTATTACTTTCTGTAGAAGTGAGGCCCTTTGAGATAATACCGAAAGGCCACTATAGCTGTCATAGTAAGAAATAATTATTTTCCTGGATTTCATTGTTCATATGTTTCTTTAAGGACCTAGTACATAGAGGCAAAAACTTTACTTCTTATGTATAGCCTACTCCATCAGTAGAGAGTTTTCTGATTGTAGATCTAGCTAAATATTTTTTTCAATAACAACATTTAAGGATGAAAGGGACAAATAACAAAAAATCAAGCAATTTCTCTTTGTACTTCCCAGACTGAAAATGTGATCTTAATTTATTGTACACTTTACAGAAGAGCATATTAACCTTAAAGCAAAATGACCCTACTTAGTTACTCATTTGAAGAATATTGAAAATACACTGGGTTGGATCAAAAATCTGATCATCATATTCATTTTAAGAAGGATCATGGAATCCAGCTTATATATAAGCACCAGCTTAAGCCAGGGTGCAAAATTTGTATTTCTTTACTACATTGCCTCTGCTTTCTTCCTTTTCCCTTGGGGTGCTGGTGTCTGCTGCAGCAATACTTGAAGCTGTTGCCTAATGTGTCCAGAGAGCTTACAAGTCTGGACTCCACTCCACACTATACCTCACTTCCCACATTGAAGGTGGACTGGTGCACTTTCACTTTCACAAATGTGTGTGCAGTTCAGTTCTTAAGTTCATTTAATATTGATGACCAAAGCCACTCAAGAAGCAGAGAGCAGCAATTAAAGGTGAGCAAACACTTGAGATCACAAAGAATTCTCTAATGCCTGAAATCAAGTTACAAAAACATGAAACCAATAGAATTTCCATGGCAAAAATTATTGGCAGTAACAATGGAGTTATATTTCAATTTACATTTTTCCTTTCTGGTATATATGGTTCATTTCAACAGCTCAAGTTGTATTTTCTTTGGGCATACCACACTGCTCTGTTTAAATTTCTGGCTTAGACAAAGTTAGGGTAAGAACATGGGACATCCCTAGAGGGATTCCAGATATGTTAATAGATATCTTCAGCACAGAAAACTCAACTCAGCACAGTATGATATGGAAAAAAGGGAAAAAAGTGTGAAAGCTGAATGAAAAATGTGGGAAGTGCCAGGCTTATAAAACTGTGCACCACAACACAAACCATGGCATCACTTACAGATGGCAGTCATCCCAGACCTGTATAAGGAAACAGGCAATTTTGCAAAAGCAACTGAAGTGTGAATTTTGGAGTCACCTTTATCTCATGAAAAATCTCTGTCTTATTTCCACTGAAACTGGTGGCAGGATATTGTCTGGTTTTATGGATCTCAGCAGGTTTACATTTGCTTATTTTCACTTCAAAAATCACTCCCTAATAGAGCCAAAAATTATGACTAGTACATTTTTTGAGGAAAGGTTTCATTTTTAAGCTTATGTAGATTCTCATTTCTATATATTTCACTTTTAAATAAGCAGTCTGTACAGCCATAGCATAGACTGTGCTAGATAGACCATGAATATTAGATAATTTTTATAACACTTACATTATGGAAATGTATGTAATGCATGGAATATACAGAAGTGTATGTAATATATCAGTATAATTAATTTCTGATGTATAGAAAATTCATGATCATCAAACACCAACATCTTGGCCTCCTACAAAACTACTGGAGAAATAGCATTTCTCGTTAGAAAATGTTAAAGGATATAGGTTGCTGCTAATTACTTGACTAATTTCTATTTCAGCAAAGGCAAGAAATGCATGTTTTATTTATTAAACCACTCACATGGAAGCTAATGTAATGGACCAAATCAAAATGGAGAAGCAGAGTGGGTAAGGATCACAAAGTTGAAGAAGGAACAAAATATGTAGATAAGCTTAAAATATTTTCTGATAATTGTGTAATTCTCTGGGGACCACCACTCCCATTCTTCCAAGACAAACTGCTTAAGTCTGCACAGTTGATGTTTCTCCTATGAATCCCTTCTCCAATTTAAGTCAGTAGCAAACTGCCTTGTCTTCCATGGATGTCTGGAACAACTGTTAAACCCCATGGCTGTAACAGTTTTGAAGACTGTTATCAAATTCTCTTCTCTCACACTATGAGTCCTTTCCAGACTAAACAAACCTAGTTATTTCAAACTTTCCTTGAAGGTCATATCTTTTATACCTCTTATCAGTCCCATTGCTTTCCTCCATATTCTATTCACTTTGTCTACATCTTTGCTAAGTGCAGTGACCAAAACTGCACCTGTCAGTGTGGAGTAATTGACTCCTGTGCCTGAAATTAATTCCATGAATTTATCTGACACACTTATGTTATTACTTACTCAGTTTGCAAAGTAGTACACCTAACTCCAGTTCTGTGATGTTGCTGTCCATTTTTCTTGCATTTTTCATTTGACCATTTAATTTCTTCTCCCTAATTGCACACACACACTTTGCAGTTCTCCTTACTGAATTTCAATGTATTGATTTCAGACCATTTTTTAATCCAGTAAGATTATTTTGAGCTCAGACTTTATCCTCCAAAAATCTTGAAACTCCTCTCAGATAGGTGTCATGTTCAAATGTGGATATTCTATTCCATCATCTAAGCTGCTGCTGAAAATACATAATAGAATTAGGTTCCAGACACTTCGCAATCACACTAGAGGTGTTTCCAGTTTGACAGCAAAACAGTGTTCTTAAATTATTTTCTACCCACCAAGAATATATTAAATTAATCTAGACCTTAATTCTGTACTTTGCTTTAATGAATTTGAAATGTGGCAATGGTAAGTCAAGCTGTAACAGATGCACTTCCTCACATCCATAAAAGTAGACGCACTACCAAAGAAGGAATTTGGATCAGAATAAAATCTAATTTAGTCCTTATAAATCTACTTTGTTTGATTCTATTCACATCACTATCCTTCCCATACATTTAAACTGACTGTTACAGCATTTTGGTTGATGTGGAAGATTTATGGTTCTGGTCTTATTGACAAGTCTGTATGTTTTTAACATCCTCTGTTTACCTTTTTGCAAAGAACAGCCTCATCTTTGCTGATGCACCATGCTCTGATCCACTTGGACATTACCATCCTCCAAGGACTCTTGAAAGACTCACTAATGCAGCACTTAGCAAGTAAGAAAAAGTCACCTATTATGTGGTTGAAATTGAAGAAACGAGTCTATAGTGTTGAAGTGTGGTAACAGGAGCCTGTCATTTTTTGAGTTGGTGGCAGGTAGCACTTCTCCAAATTAATACTGAGGTTGGGTGCAGTATGGATATTGCCAGGGATGATTCCTGGCAAATGCTTTGGATGCAGATGTCCTATTTTGGAGACAAAGATAATTTTCAGTGGAGACCCGAGCAACAGCTCATGCCCCATGGCATCAGTACCCAGGAAAGTTCCTAGAAAGCTATATTTACTAGTACAAACACAGCCTATGAACTAAAGGATTCCTTACACTTTCCTTAAATTTGTCTGGGATAAACTTAATTAGCCTCTCACACTCGAACATATCTAGCTCGTACGAATATATTTTATCTTATTCTTCTTGCATTATGACCAGTGTTTCTTTTTTCATGCTTAAGTAAACTGTGAAACTTGTAACCACAATATATTTGCTCTCTTTTCAATCAAAATCTTCGCAGTACTTTTATAATTCAGAATCAGGCTTACAGTAGATTGTCAACCTGCTCTAAAGTAGTACTTTTGAACAGAATCATAGAATAATAACCATAGAGTCACAGACTCAGAATCATAGAATAATTCTGTTTGGAAGAGACCTTTAAGATCATCAAGTCCAACCATTAACCCAGCACTGCCAGGTCACCACTAAACTCAGCACTACATCTTTTAAATCACTCCAGGGAAGGTGACTCCACCACTTCCCTGAGCAGCCTGTTCCACTGCTTTACCACCCTTTCATTGAAGAAAATAAGAGCAGTTCATCCATTCTTCACTGACTTGTTAAGTAGTAAGCAGTGTTTCTAGGCCAAAATTAGATTTTAGTGGATATTTTTAAAGCATACATTTCAAAAGAGTTTTGTATCATTATAGAATATATTAGAGAAATAGTACTTTGCCTGTGCCCAGCAGATACACATTCCAGCCTGGACTGAACACTGCATGTCAGGCCAAGATGCCAGACCAAAGGGAAAGAAACTTGTTTCAGGTGAACACTTTTCACATTCTTAGTCTTACACCCTTTCTGCCTTTCCAATATGAGGTCAGGTATGGAGGTAACCCTTTCAACCAAATACAACTCTCAACAGGAGTGAGGATGGTCTGTGGTCAAAAGTAACTTCTCCTCTATGTTTGGTCCACTCACTGCTCGTGGACCTTAGGTGTAGAGAATTGAATAATGTTAAAAATCATACATAGCTTGTGATTTTTATGAGCATTACAATGATGGTAGAATTTCAGCAGAAGAGGAAGGAGCCACTCTGAGTGCTTTTTAGAACACTTTTGTGAAGTTTTTTGTTCATTCATTCGGCTTGACTTTGAAGAAAACTAACACTGCAAATTTAAGCACTCAGAAGAAAGAAACTGCCTGAATAAAATCTAATGTGACCTCTATGTTATTGTGAATTATAATAAAAAGAATTATAACACATTTCTTTATTATATCAGCACATTTTTCTTTAGTACTCTAACTCATTCAGTTCATGGAATATTGAATAAACTTGAAGCAATTCAGTATTTTTTCATCTTCATTCTTCAGTGATAGGAATTATTCAAGCTCCCTTGAAGACAGTAGTTTTGATTCTTCTGGGGTTTTTCAATGCTGCACAATGTAGGATCTGAGTGTCTATAGAGACACAAATAAATTATTATTATAATGTCAATGAATATATCATAATGTTAATTTAATTTAGGAAAAATTGGAGTATGCAGCTGAAGACACAAAGGTGTATTTCTTTGTAGATTTTGATACTGCATAGTACTTCATATGTCCAGTTGTATGTTGCTTATTATAAAGCCCCAAGTTTAAAGATTTGTCCCTTCTGCAATCAAACAGGAGTTTCATCCCTGCTGAAAACACCTTGTGACCATTTGAAAACACTGCTTAAATTGACTGTCCTAGCATTGTCAATGAAAACTGTGGAACAGACAAGAAGAGGACTTAATTCCCTCAGAAAGATTTAGGTTCATTTTTTTCCCTTCGACATTTTGCCTTCTGCAAATAAGTGACAGTAGAGATCCATAGCCAGGAATTGTATCACAGGCTTTGATTAATTCCAAAGATGGAAGTAGCCTACAAAAAACTTGAATGATAATTTCACAATATATGAAAGCAGCTAAGTTAAATTTAGGCTGTTTAATTTTCTAGTCTTTTAGTGGCTAACTTGGTCCTTCAGTAATGCTTTCTTCACATGGCTGGGTTTTGGAAGCATTTAGTGATGAGTCTAATTCTCACCCATGCTCTCTCAGTTCTATTTCCAGGCTGATGTGAAGGGGGAGCTCTGTGAATAGCTGACCTAATATACTAAAGGCTTCACATTTCACAAGCTCTTATGCTTTTTGATCTTTGATAATATAGTTTGTCAGTTTTTCACTTTTTATCCAACCTGGGAACCTATCAGAAAATGCTAACAGGCTCCCTCTGAGAGTCTCCACAACAACATTTAGGTCATGGGAATATTTCAACTGACTTCAAGGGACAGTGGATTAGAGTTAAAAAAGATGCCAAAAGTGGGTGTTTGTATTTCACAGGTCTTCAGATCACAGGCAACACACTAGTGTGTAAACTGAATCATGACATCAGGCTTAGTCTGCCAGGCTGATGTGTGTATGTAGTTCTTGACCTACTCATACACTGCAAGATAGATTCTACGGCTCAGAGCTAAGATAACCAAAACCTTTGAAGTAGTCTATAAACATACATAGTGCACAAATAACCTGGTGGTTTTGTTTCTTGCTAGAGGAAATTTTCAGTGGATTTATAATGTGTTTTGATGCTCCCTGTAAATGTGCAAGCAAGAGGCCACATGTCCTTTCGATGAAACTTCAGTTGTAAATATATGTAAAACAAGCTTCTGGAAGAGTTTGGAAGAGTTTGAAATAAACAATACCAAAGAATTACACATACATCACTAAAACATGGCTTAGTTAAATTTTAAAAACTCGACAAGGCAAGCTTTTGCTCCCAAAAGTTACAAAGGGTTGTTTAAATAGCTCTTTTTAACTAGTTATTTAAACTAAGAACATCATGTCTGAACAGGAGATTAAGATATACACTGGCTATATGTTTCAGCACTTTTTAAACAAACCTCCACAAGCTACACACATTAGAACTAAACAGACAGAATTAGAAATGACGTCCCTTTCTCCTGCATACAATTTCACTCATTTCTAGAGCTGAAGTCAAAGAAAATCTAATGTGTGGATATGAAATATTCAGACATGCTATTTTACCCTAAATAATTGAAAAGGAATGGCAATGACTGTCTCAAGACCTCTTGTATTAGATGGAAGCAAATTTAGAGAGGCAGCTTGAAAAGGTATTGACAGAAATGAGACATTAGGTTCTGTAAAATGGGCTATGTACTACACGCTAAACAGATGCCAGCTTAACCTGGAAGCCTGGGGACCTTATTAGTCACCATTCATGATAAGAGGACAGAAAACTTCTCTGACTTGGTGAAACTGTGTTTTCTGCTCTTGCCCTTGCTAACTAGAACACATACTTCAGGTGAAAAAAATACATTATGGTTGTCCCAAGCAACAGAAAGAAACAAGAATCTCAGCATTACTATACAGCATATAAAAAGAAAGGAAAACTATTCATGTCTTTAACAATGTACAGGTTTGCAGTTTCTATTGTACTTGCAGTGGTTGAAATAACCCTTCTGTGAAGCAAGCAGGATGTCACTAGTGGCACTGTGAATTGCTTCTCAATGGCACATGGCATAAAAATTGTTTATTTCAACAGAATGTGATCTATGCAACCTTTTATCGTTGTCAAAAAACCACAAAAAAGGCAGGATTCTTTTAAAAATCACCCTTACTTTAGGCCTTTCACTTAGGCTTTGTCTTTCAAAGTATACATTAAATCCAGGTCTTGATGATCTGTAAGTATTTTGTAAAAATCTATCTGAATTTCACACACATATTTACAACTTTGGTTTTCTGTAGATTTCTTCGGCTTATCCAAGTCCAGAGGGATTGATGCTTGTGCAAGAAAAAGCCACCAATTTAAAATACATTGTTTTAGGCCAACTGATAGGGTAGTACCAGTCTTTACAGAGTTTCTATGGAAACATCTCACAAAAGAAAATGAACAAGGAGTAATATACACTGAATGTATTCCTTGACAGAACCTCCAGTGTATCAACTATAGACAGCCTGCTCGTCACCAAACAAATAACCATTTTGATTAGCTTTTACAAACATTCATCTTTTGCTGCCCCAAACATTTGAATGAGACTAGGCAACCCTTTTATCTAAATGAGTTGTTGCACAGCATACCATTAGCTTATATAAACCTGCTGCTGTAAGCATCCATTACTACAGCCTGGTAGTGACATATTGATTTTCAAGCTAGAACTACTTCCCTTGAGACTAGAGAGCATATGGCTGTTTGTTAGATCTGCTGGGCAAAACATGTTGATGGCTAAAGGGAAAAAGATGGAAAAAAGCAGGTATGAGTCTTTGTGACTTCTTTTTTTATTATTACAATTCTTAGAGTAGTAATAACTCAGTCTTAGTAGCTGCCTTTTTTTTAGATCAAATAAGTTTCAGACTGAGTATTCCACTGTGTTTAATAAACAGATAGAAATTCATGAGCACTGGAGTTACAATTAATAGCGATATCACGTTGAAACTACTAGATTTCGAACTAAAAGTATTGAAATGCAGCAACAGGGACATATATATATATATAGGTAATATATGTGACTGAGATCATAATTAAACAACTGCTGTACAGGCCCTGGACAGAAAATGAGAGAGACATGCAATCTGTAAGAGTCTTCGTGTGAAATGCTTAATGAGCTTTATGCTAGAACATGGAGAAAGATGGTTTTTCTCACAGCAAAGGTCTGCACAGTGTCTACCCCAAAACAGCTATGGGGCAGAATAAAATGGAAATGATTTTTTAAATGAGATTCCATCTTTCCCCCATCAAATGCCTCCACACATGTGTTAGATCAGTATTGTGTATTGGGTGTATCTAAATTTCTCTGTTTAAGTATAAAATGTCAGTTTTATTGAAATTCTTTAGGCTGGACATGTAAAATGAATTATATTAAGTGTCAAAGTTAAGCATTTCAAAGTGATTTCAACTGAGGAACTCAGAAAAGCTGCATCAAATTCTTTTAACCTCATGACTTTTGATACATTGATGAAACACAACTTTTTCCCTGAATACACTCATAAACTTTGTTATATTCTGAATACTAAATAGTGTTCTTTTCATGGCAGTTACCCAAAATATATAAGGAAAAAGAAAACCTTAAAATAATCACATGAATACACAGGAAACATTGTTTATAAATTGTAACCCAAAGACAAAGGTTTCATCTTTTAAGCTGTCAAGTCATGCATTGGTTCCATGGATGAAAGCTCCAGTCTTCTTAGATATAAGTGTATTAGAGCTTTACTACGTAGTGCAAACAGTGCTTAGTACAGGGTTCAAAAAAGTTTGGGCAACTTTAAAATCAATATAAAGAGAGAAAGAAGTTATTAGGCAGAAAATGTCAAGGACCTGTTCCTATATGGTACACAACCATGGAGCAGCCTGTAGTCTGTAGTGGTTAAAGTCCCAGTTCAGAAGATCACATGATCAGAAGAACATTTAGAATTTCTGAAGTAATTCTGTTTTAGTAATGATTAAGGACAGTCAATCATTACTGTAAGGTGACTCCTGAAAGGAGCAGGAGCTTACATATGACCACTGTAGGGAAGTGTTTCTTTTTCTACCCCTCAATTTATGTTAGCAGCACAGTAAAATGCTTTGCTTCCATACTCAACTTTTCTTCAGGAAAATAGCCTAGAAGCATCCTGGACAAGTTGCAATGCAAACTAGTACTAATACTTCTAATATTTAGACTGACAACTATTTTTACCCAAAGATTCCCTCAAATCTTTTTATCTGTCCCAAAGACTTGCTTATATTGGGAAACAGAATAAATAAGCAAAAGAAAAACTACAGTTGTTTATGTTTTAGAGAGCCAAAACTATCTACAAAATAAAAAAATACATATAATGGATGTATTTAAATACAGATGGACAGATCACAAATCAATACACCAAGATGCTTTAAAAGTTCCACTCCATACAGAGTTCATTACAAGTGTTCAACACTTGAAGAAGCAAAACATTGCATCACATTGTTTTAGTGATTTAATAATTGCTGGGCTTCCACTTCATGGGCACACGGCAGTCAAGGCAGAGAAAGCAGTACTCAGTGCTGGAGAGTGGGCACAAAGGTGGGAGGCAGACCAGGAACAGGTACAGTGAAAGAGCTGCATATATTGAGCCTTTCACAATTGCCAAAGTGCATGAGAGGAGAGGCAAAAACATGTTATGAGAAGACAGTAGGCACTGTGTTGTTCCTCACAATCCCCCCCCAATCACTTCAAAATACTCCTGTAATACCAAATCATAAGACAATTATGTTCCTGGACTGTTACAGGAATGCTAAATCCTCTGAGAAGCAAATGAGCCCTCATAGGAAATACTTAGGAGCATTACAAGAAGAAAATGTGGGACACTTAAAGCAACAGGAAATTTTTATTAAACTTTAACATGATTTAATGGATACACAGCTCTTCATTCCTTGGAAGCTGGTAAGTGGCCCACTGAGGTTAACTAAATTAGACTCCATGACAGACAAACCAAATCTTTTCATTACTTCTTTTCTGAAAATCAAAAACAAAACCAAAAAAACTTTCCCACTTTAATTCAGCTCACTACTTTTCTGTCTGGTCTGTTCATTCTGAAGCAGAGTCCACTTATGCCTTCCTCCCGTCATCATTTCTCACTCTTCCTCTCCAGCCTCCCTCTCATCCTTCTGCTGCTGAGCAGAGCCTGCCACAGCAGCACACTCATGAGCAGTGCTAATGCTCACTCTGTCCATGTTATTCCAGGACTTAGTGCAAGTCTCCAATGTCTGGAAAAATTATATTCTTAAAAGCTCTCCTTATTAGAAATGTGGAAATGTACTTTAATCACTTTTGACAGATGGTGAGAGTCTCTTAATGAGCAGAAGTAATTGTTGGATGTGAGGCCACTGAAACAAACTAACCCACAGCTGCAAACTTGATCCATTTAAATTCAGTTAAGGACTGTCAAACTATCTTTTATTAACACTGTCAGACCAGCAGGTTAGAAAGCAAGCACACAAGTGCTCAGTGTCTCCTCCTGAACTGTTCCTAACTACTTCTGGCACATCTTTAACTGTAAAGTTCAGAGCCTTCCAAAAATACACCACATGATATGCAGCTGCCCACTGGCAGTGGCATCTCTGGGCAGGCTGCTCTGCACTGTGCTGCGGGCATGGGGCTATAGCCGTGACCCTGGAACTCTGGAATGGGCTCCCCAGAGAGGCTGTGGAGTCTCCTCTGGAGATTTTCAAGACCCGCCTGGATGTGTTCCTGTGTGACCTGTGCTAGATTGTATGATCCTGCTCTGGCAGGGAGGTTGGACTTGAAGATCTCCAAGGTCCCTTCCAACTCCTGACACCCTGTGATACTGTGATACCCTGAACCGGCTCGCAGGGCAGCTCTGACATCTGGGCAAGAAGTCAAGAGAGCTCTGCCCTGACATGGGCAGTGGCACCTCAGAGCAGCTCTAGGCGTCCTGACCTGTCACAGCAGCTGGTGGGAAGCCATGCTGCTTTCACAGGGACATGGAGAGTGGTCAGATTTACCCAAACATTCACCACTCCAGGAAAATCCACTTCCCTGTTCAGACATGGGTATGTGTAAAGTGTGAGAAGCACAAGATCAAACCAGCCTTGGGAAGAATAATCATTACAGTTGCTGTAGCAATATTTCACAAAACATTGTATTTAATTTTGGAAAGTAATAATTGAAAGAGGCAGGGGAGAAAATGACATGAAATGTAACTGAAGATTAGAAGGATTGATTTCTCATGCCTTATTTTCAGTTCTGATATCTAATCCACATTGTAAAGTGATAGTACAGTCATGCTTTCCTGCAACTCTTACAGATTGTGATGACATTTCTCTAGCTTATCAATGGCTCTCCCACAAAGAGCCTCCTGATATGCTTAATATTGCACAATGTTCTCATCCAGCTTTTTGACTTTTATGCAAAAACTCTTCACAATAGGTAATGAAAAATGGTGTTAAAATCCAAGGACAAATTCTAATGCTTCCAATGAAAATATAAGCATTTTGGATTTTATTTCATACTTGTTCTAACGCTTCAAATTTTTTCATACCTTTAAGGAAGTGATAAAGCTAATGGGTTCAAAAGGTACAGCCTATATTCATTTACCCTACTTAAAGAGAAGCAGCATGAAATTAATTAAACACCACTAATTAAACGCCATTCCCTATTGCATACCTAAACACTTGTGCATTTTAAACCTTCCTACTGCATGGCACACAGACATTTAACCATAGAGAAAGCAAATGAACGAACCAGAAATTCTTCTTATTTTGCATATATCATATAACTAATTTTACAATCCTTTGAAGCCTATGCAAGTTAAAAGTGCCTTTAGGCATCTTATGCACCTAAAATGAAAAACAAAAACCAACTAATCCATATAAATTTAATTTATTTTCTTAATTTAATTTACCTGGGTCCTATTTTACAAGGATACATTTGTTAGAAAAATAATATCTTAAGCTGTATTGAAAACACAAGCTTTTCCTGAGCATCGTGATGAGTCTTTTTCAGTTTCTATTGTTCTTTAACAAAAGCCCATTCACCCCCTCCAAGCGCCTGATTCTCTCCACCCTTTTTAACACCAGCTCAAAGCACTGTGGATCAGCTAAACTTTTTCTTCTTAACAGAGTCCTCAGCAGTGCAACTTTTTTGTTAGATAGTAAACAACAGGCATAAGGAGATGATTTTACATGCATATTGCACAACAGCCATAAAGATTTCACTGCTGAACTACATTTTCATCTCCTTTCCATCACTATCTTCTTTCAGGGCATTCAAAGAGGATGAATAAACGCAGAAGCTGCTTCCTGTGGAATAAGCCTTGATGCTGTAAGAGGGGTCAAGGAGGCAGAAGATTTTCAAGTTTTGTAATAAGGAGTGCTGGCACTGGTGATAATTATCTGAGTAAACAATATTACAACAAGCCTGAGGCTCACACTAAACTTCAGACCTAAATGTCCTTGTTGGTTAAGTACAAGGATGTTCAGAGCACAAGTCTATAGGGCCAAGACAAAACCCTGCTTTTGAAGAAAACTCTCATCTGAAGTGATGTACCCACACACATGAAAAAGTATATAGAGAAGGGTCCAGAATTGGCAGCAAGTCTCTCTGATGAACAAATCCAATGAAATCTCCTTTCACTGGAATATTCCAACACTGGTAACAATACCGATAGTATCAGTCAGTTTCTCATGGAATGAGAAACAAATAACTGATTCCGACATCATGAAGACCCTAATCCAGTATTACACCACCATATCTGGATCTCTCTGCTTGTCTGCATATACCAACCACAGCAGTCTGCCTTCACACCTAAAAAGAGTCACAGTGCTGTGGGGAGAAGTGGGGAGACAAATCCCTGAGATGAAAGCAGCCTAATGCAGTATCACTGCCTGCTTTTACCAGCAACTCAACTTAGTACGGGTCTCCCCTATTACACCTGCCAAGGTAATCCTGTCTCAGGCATCAGTAGAGAAATTACTTTAGTGACCTTCAGGTTTATGAGTTCAGGTATCATTTCCTTTCGTAGGTAAAACCTGAGATTTCCATCTCTAGTCAAACTGAATGATGAAATCTAGGATGAATTAGCCTGAAAACCTCTGGAACAACATACTCTCTAATTCACACTTCTATCCTACTGCATATGTGGTCTTCAGAGGGAAAGAACAGGCATGTGCCTCAATATATTAAAAAGCTGAGAGTGCAGCCCTACACATTTGTACAGCTGTTGAGTCAACAGAAAAATGACAAGCTTCAGGAAACAGTGTGCACATAAGCATGTAAATGGAGTTGTCGAAAATCTTGTCTCTCTTACTTTATTAGTACTGTGCCACTGGTGATATGTTAGTGTGCCTATGGCCTTGGCTCACTGTATTTTTATTATTTCAAATCTAATATCTTAATACACAATTAGGAAGATGATGCATATTCACTGACTTCAAGGGAGTTAGTCTGGATTTGCACACATTAAACTACCATTAGAAGAATGGAAGTGTATGCACCTGCAAGAAATAAATTAAAAATGCACTGAATTGTATTTAGCATTATTTTGAACTCTACATGGAGGAACCCCATCATAGAACAGCCTTTTTGCCACCATGAGATTATTCACAGAAAGATTAACTCCTTTGCTAAACTCTTCAATATTAGTAATATGAGGGAAAACTGGCACGAGTTTGGAATGCTGTAAGTATTCAAGAGACTGAAGAGACCAAATTATGAAGGAAGATTGGGAAAACATGAACAACCAACCAAAGCATGACAAACAGGGCCAAAAAAATATTGTAAAGCAATGTAATAACAGGTTTGTGTGAGTGTTCTGTGCTCAGATGGGATAGGATTAGGATGGTGCACAAAAGTATAATTCACTGCTACAAGGAGTTACAAAATAGAAAACAAAGGCTCCTAGTTAGAAAATAATTCTTTCTGAAATAACAGCTCAGAAAAAAGTTTCTGTGGTTAGGACATTCATTACTAAACACGATAAAGCACTACAAAAATGTGCTGGAGCAAGCACTTTTACATTAAAATAAAGTGGATTAGAGGAGCTAAAGATATCTAATATTTCTGATTTTCATGATTCCTACATGTATAACACGTCTTTTCACTAGGACTGGATTTAAATATTGATTTGGTCTATTTCTTAAGACAGAGGTCTCACATTGACAATTTGTGCCTCTGTGTATATGTGTATATGTGTGCACATACAAAGACATAGAAAGTGTGTGTACACATGTACATACTAGGAAGAGAAAGATATTTAGATATCTTTCTTACCTGAGGCAAAAATTATCTTGAATAGATATCTATGCTGTTGCTTGAGGGAATGAGACATAAAGGCTCCAAGAAAGAAGCAAAGTTAATGAAACAAATTCTCTGCTGGCTTAATTTCATTAGAGGTAAATGCATCTGCCCCCACATACATAGCTGAGAAGTCTACTTGAATGACGAAGAGAGAAGAGGGAGTGAGCCTAAATGTGTGCTTTCAGATTATATTTTTCACTGTCAGCACAAATTTTAATTGAAATACAGGGCAATTTTTATTAATTACACACTTCAGAAATGGCTTATAAGTACATATTGTCCTGCATTTCAGTTTTTAAATTAGTATATTCGGGATTGTTCTAATATTTGTATTGACTACAAAGTATGCCTTATATCAAAGCTATATTTTTTACTATTTATGTTTTACTCCTTTCACCTTGACTCTTATTTTATCTCATTTTTTCCCTTTACTTCTGTAAAAATAATTTATAAAAAACAATTTCACAGTCTTTATCATTTTAGAGTTGCTTTTGGTGTAGCAGTTTCCTTTGAGCCATAAAGGAAATTGTTCGTACAAAGCACCAACCAACAACTGAATTAACCTTATCAAATTTTTAAAAGAGCTTAAATCCATTCCAGAACACAGGCATCCCTGTATGGCTGTATGGGGATCACTAGCATATGGAAATGACAGATTTGTGCATTCATAACAGCAAGAATTTAAAGCCTCCAAGCGCAGGAGTATCTTCTGGCAACATACACTAATTTAACTCAGTTATGGCATCTGTGAGCCAGCCTAAAGCCAGGCCAAAGTGTTAGCAGCCTTCCAAAATTAGATGTTTCCCAACATCCAGCCTTGGAGATACAACACAACAGCTAATCTACAAGGCCTAATCTGTGCAGAAGACAGTCAAAGAGAAGAATTTGTGGCCAGGCAGGTAATGTACCCTATCAGTAGGCTACATGAATCATCTAGTGGATGTGAAACAGTGGCTGGGCACAGCTCTGGTCTACCACCATCCCAAAGGCTGCTCCTAATGGACAGTTTATCTGTTTTACAGAACCACTAGTTACTGTAAAAAAAAAAGTTGCAATTATGAAAACCAGAAACTGCATCTAGGACTCAGATCTAATCAAGTAATTATGCCCTTTATGCTTCTCAGTCCAGATCATTATACATTATTTTTTGTGTATAGTGGCAGAACTTAAAGAGAGGAGTGAAAAGTACACTTTTATTATTTTATGTCTCATTTACAAGTTATTTAAGAAGCATGGGCTGGAATTGGAACTTCTGTCTCATTACTTCCAAATTAAGATGGAAATGAAAACTTTTTTTTCCCCTCTTTTTTATATACAATGCAGAAAATAATTTAATTTCTGCTCAGTTCTTTGAATGTAAACCAGGCAAACATTTATCTTCAGGTAATGACCCATAGTGTGAATTCCAGAGTGATGAAGGTACCTCCCTGTAGATCTGAATAAGACCACTCAATACCAAGTCCTATCCCTGTCCTCAAAGATTATCCTGTAGTTCTTCCAGGTAATGTTTAAAGAAGCATGATAATTTTTGGCAGCATTTCTTTATCTAACAAGATTGCTTCAGCTGCCAATCTATGATGCCTAACTCTCCCCATGGGCTCAAGAGCAAGCAGAGACACCCAACACAGGCTTTGAATTCCACTCCAGGAGTCAGTTACATAATGTTTGTGTCAGACATTTCAGCAAATTATTCCTTTGTTGTATCAGCCCTCACTTTGTAATATTGCTTGCACACAATCTCCATCTATTATGGTTTGCATGCCAGCATATAACATATGGCAAGTAGCATCATTCATTGGTAAATTGTCTGTGGAAGCTCATTGAATATATATTAATAAAAAGGTTTCAGATATGAATATTAGAGACCCTTTTACATGATTGTGCTATTGCATGTTAGCCATTATACAGTTTGCTAGTGCAGTGAGAACAACTTAAGTTCTCAAATCACAGCTCATCAGTTACCACAAGTATCTGTCACTCAACTGTAATGATCCATCCTTTATCCTAGGGCTAGCAAGGCCTGGGAAAGTGTTTGACTATGAGGATGCTGGGGTGAGAATTTAATATTGCTACAGGAAGCTAATCCAATCTATCCAGACATAATATGTATTATTGCTTTTAAACTCAGCTACTAGTGCATCTACCTAAGAATACTTTTAACACATACTCTTATTCCAGTTCTTAATTCTTGCTCTAAGGTAAATATAGGCATACTTTTGTGTATTTAATGAGAGATATGTGTGCTTCCAGTGGATGCTTAACTGCATTTAAAAAGCCATGGTATGTGGCTACCAGGCTTATATGGTATGTAAACTACACTGTCAAAATTGACTGTATTCCTACACAGTGGTTAAGGAACAAAACAACCATGGGAACCTTACTCTAGCCTTTATTTTTTGGCTTTAGTAAAACAAATCCTAATTCTTTATTTGTCAAATTACTACCTGTTACAGTTTTAACTTTCCTTAAGCTTTACTCTCCTAATGAAGTTTAATCTGCCTCTGGCTTGAAGCAAAACAGCATTGTGTGTTCATGTGTAGGCAGTGTGAAATGAATGTGGTTTTGCAGAAAAAGTAAGTCTTCTAAATGTTGGGGGCTAAAATCAACGGAAACTTAAAGACAGCTTATTGCCCTTGTTTTTCCAGCTGTCAAATTTTACTCTAATAAAGCAGATAGTATTTCTTTACAGCCCCATTAGTTTTTCCTATGTAAACTGACAATACCATTCACTGTTCTGTGGATGCAATCTCCATAATTTATGCTATTCTTCTGTGAGAAATACTCTGGACACTTATGTGTAGAAAAAGGAACCTTTCAGCAATGTTTTCAGAGGCCCAAACATCTCTCCTACTTTATTTTACTTTTTAACTTGGACAGAGGACTAGATACAGAAGGGAGCAAATGTGAGTCAAATTGAAGGAGACAGTAAGTGTGAAGAATTGTCAGGGCAATGCACATTTTAGCCTGGTAAAATGGTATGCTGCCTCTTAAGGAGCTTAGACATAAATAACAATAGATTTTATAGAAAGAGAAGGACATTAAAGAGATCAGCTCTATGAAATCCTTCTGTAATTATACTATTTGAAAGGCAGCCAAATTGGGCATGGGGGAAGGGTGCAAAAAGCAAGAATTCCTTTGCTACATGAGAAGACCTATGATTTCACATAGGATCTTCATCTATTAAACTTGTTTCTACACAGAAAATTCTCAACTTTCTGACCCATGGTTTTGCAATGTGTGAAAATTTACTACATGTGTTGTTGAGCTGTTTAATATTCAGCAGGTGTCTCTATTACAGGAGTCAATATCAGGGTAGGAAGAAAAACTTTGCAGTTGTAGAAATTTGAAATTGTATTTGTAGAGAATATAGTTCCCCTAAGTACTTATATGGTTCTCACAACTCAGGTATTTGCAAGTCTCAGAGTCATTAATAAATATTATTTTTCCAACACCTCTGTGAATAAAGAAGCAGCATTAGCACAAATAAACACATATGTATGAGCAGTATTAAAAAGTTTTTAGACATTTCTAGGTATCTCATGTTTCTTATGAAACTGCCTGAGACTGTTTTATTGAAAACACTCTATAGCTGGCATTTTGTTATTTTAATTTTGAAAAATCTTTATTTGATTTTGAATCTGCACAATCAAACTCAAACTGGCAAGGCAGGAATTTGGGTTTTACTTTTTCCCTTCCTCTAAGGATGCTGTGAGAAAGGGACCTACTCTCAGTCTTGATTTAGAAGAATATTATTATCACGGAAAAAAGGCAGCTTTAAACATTTAGGTATGAGACAAATTTAATTGACTAGTGGAAAGACAGTAATGAACTATTGCTTTCCATCCACCCCCATATCATTCCCACTGACTAACACAAGCATTAGAATGCTCTACTGAAAAAGAGAGTATTTTGGCTTTGATTCCTCCTTCTCTTCTGAACTGTAGTGCAATATTCTCTCAATTAGGACAATTAAATATTCTCAAATGTGAAAATATTAACTGTTGAGACAGTACAATTACAGGGAAGGTCTGTTTATTTAACCTTTGTTTGAACTTGTAAATTACCGATTTCTTTTTGTGGTAGTTGCTTGACATGCCTCATTTCAGTTGCTGCCAGTTGTCATAAGATGTCATAGTACACAAAAATCTTTAATTTTGCTTCCACCAGACAAACCTCAACAAAAAGCTTGGGGTGCAGTTGTGTGGGGTAGTGGCTAAAGAGAAAAGAAAGAAAGAACAAACCTGCAAACTAACTCTGTCTCTATAAATATTACAAAGTGGCAGTTACTGGCATGGGCAGTGAAGAAGGGACAGTGACAAACATGTACCCTTTTCGTCATTGCTGAGGGAGCTGTCAGGTCTGTCCTGAGATCTGTAAAGGCAGCCCCATTAATGCATCCCCACTTCCATGGGCTCTGAAACCTCTGAACTGAATAAACACTTCATGCTGAAGTTAGGACATAAGAAAAAATTGTAAAAACATATAAACTGATTCTAATATTTTTTCTTTTCATTCCAACTTTCATTAGAAAATTGAATACTCTCTTAAAGTAAAAAAAAAAATTATTTAACACTGCTATGTATCACTGTGTTCATAAACACACACCTTCTTTTAGGGTGAAGAGTGATTACATGCAGTTTTCTAACTGAATTACTGAACCTATTGGAAAATATGATCACGTTCCAAAGTTCACTAACATCTTTGGACTTCAGAAGGATTTATGCTTTGTTTTAGTTCTCCCCCCCCAAGAAATGAGATTTCTTTTTGGTTGTTGTTTCCTTCTGTTTTGCCAAAACCTAATGGAAACATGTAAGGCAGAGAAAGATTGCTGCAATTCAAGTTACATGCTGTGGATAAACCTTTGCAGACCATTTTGAAATTAAAATGCATCTGTTCAAAGAGTATGGAGACACAGACATGAATGCAGATTTTTTTTTTAAGTTTCGTATCATAAGGTTTTTTAACACAAAGTTCCGTAACACAGTCTAATTTGTGTGTAACATCCATAAAACTGAACTTGGAATAAAAGCTGGGAGAAACAGCCTTTCCATGTCCTTTTTCTCCTTAAGAGTTTTCTTTGGTTTTGATATTTTTTCTTGCTTCTTTTGGAAGGCCGATTCTATCCAGAATTCCCTGGTTGTCCTGGAGGAGCAGTTTTCAGCTGTTGCAATCCTGACTTAACTGTAAAAAAGCCCCACAAAACCAAACATAATAAAAAAACTTTGCAAGGTTTACTCCTGCATCCTGGATCACTGTTGCATGTCACTAGCTAGTCAAAACTACAATGACAGACTATTAACTCTTCCCTGTGCTAAATACTAGTGTAGAATTCCTGTCACGTAGGATATGTACTTGGAAACAGAGAGTCTTAGTCCAGTAACACAATTTACATTAATTGTAGTATACAAGCAGAGCAGCACTAAATCTGTTATTCCCTTTACCTTGCTTTCAGCCTCTTTTTTTCATGTGCAGGAGGAGAGAAGGCAGAGAAGGTGTGGCAGCTGGGCAAACAAAGGCAGCATATTTTACTATGAACTGTGACCCTCAAATCCTAAGAAATATTTGTGGAAAAGAACAATTGCTTTATCAAAGAACAATCATGTTGGCACTTTCTATCAATAAAGAAACTATCAAAGGAATTTTTTTTTCCTAACTTAATTTAGAAAAAAAAGAGTTTTATTTGTTCTTCAAAAATATATTCATCTCATCTAGCCTTTCTTATCATTGGCATTTATTATAGTAGATAACAGCTGCTGAGAGCCTTCAATCACAGAGCTTTTGAAGGCTGATGGAAGCATCAAGCTAATATTTTCAGAGGCTCTGGGATCTGAACCCATGTCCTCTGGATTAAGGCAGATAAAATGAAAATTAATACCTCTTTACAGACAAAATCCATCTATCCTTTACCACACAGAAAATGAATTTGTCTGAACAAAGTAGAGTCTAAAGAAGTGAACTGAGATTTTTTTTCTATTTTATTATTCATACACAAGCTATTTTGGTCCTATTTTGGTATTACCAAAACAACACAATGCTTTGGCTTCCCCCCAGTGACAAGAATTAATACCCAAAGTGTAGATTAATAGGGAACTGGTAATGGATACACAGGTTTTGCCTTTTAAACTGCCTATATGAATTGAGTTATGGGCAGGAATCAAAAGGTATCCTCAGGAAGTTACAGAAAAACTCTAAAAATGACTGGCAGGCCACTTCCTCATGATAACATGACACACAGTGTCAAGAAATACTCAACAACTTCCATGGGATACAACACTCACATTTGTTCACACTCTCCAGAAAACAAACAAACAAACAAACACCTCAATAGTTGTCTCTAACCCCACTGGACCCAATGAATTCCTCCTTTTTTCTCCACAGCTGGACACTAAAACAATTTAATAGTCATTGTGTACATGCACAGACGGATAAATGGTCAGTTTTCAAGTGGCTGAATGATGAATTATTGCAATATGAACGGAGTCAGATTGTCCATATGAGATGTGGAGATGAGCTTGGAGATGGGTGAAGAGATCGTGAGCAGTTACTGAAGTGAGCAGCTCACCATCAGAATGGAAGAATCCCCTTCCAAGACTAAAAATAAGCCAAACAACCAAAGTTTCTGGAGCACAAGTTATACAAGGAGAAATGAGGGAACTGGATTTGTTCACTTTGAAGAAGCAAAGGAAAAAGGGGAAATCTATTGCTATGTACAATGTCCTGCTGGGAGTTACTGGTACATTGACGTTAAAGGGTGGGATTTCCACCCCTGGAGATATTCAAGACTGAACTGGACATGTCTCAGAGCAACCTGATCTAATCAGACTTGCTTGTGCAGGATGTTGGCTGAAGGCCAAATATCGTGGGGTTTTTTAAACATCAGTAAGAGACTATTACAGCCTTTCAGAGAGGTAAAAGGAAGTTGCTGTAAGTCTGTACAGCCTAACAGTCAATATGATTCTAATGACTTTTTCAAATATTCAAAATAATACAGTATCAATCACATGACTGAAAAGAATAAGCTCAGAAACACATATCAGATTACTAGATTTCTGTATGCTGGTTGTGCATGTATTTGTGTGTGTGCATGTGCAAGTGTGCATATCACTAAACAACAAAGCTCAAACTTGCAAGCTCAGTCACTGAAAAGAAAGAAAATGCCACAGCTTGGGCAAATTGAGGATGATATGCATATGAAACAGGATGTGGCCAGGTATTTTAGAATTTTTTACTGGGGGCTTTGCCATTTTAATATAATTTTTGCAAACTTTTATTGCTATACATCTGCCATACATCAGGCAACAGAAAAGTTGTGCCGAAGTAGACAAATACACCTCCACAAACACAGTATGTACTGTAGGAGTCTGTTTTATCTGTTCTATGTAATATTATACATGTGTACAGATACAAATTTTGAAAATAAACTAGAACCAGATGTCACAGTAAATAAAGATCTAATATCTGTTCTGAGACCAAGTGTATACTGTGAAATTTGGTCAGAAATGTCACTTATTTATTTTAACCTTAGTTTTAATTTGGTATTAAAGGAGATTAATAGAATTAAAAAATAAATAAGTAATTTCTGCACCTGTACAGAACATAACATTTAGTTATGTTCTGCACACTCCATCATAACGGGTAGTGATTTACCTGTATTGTGAATAATCTCAGTTTAACAAGAAGAGAACAATCTCTTTCTTAAACAAGAGAACAAAGGAAATTATGTGCAGGAAATACAAGCAGAATAATCTGATATCATTTTCATATCATTTCATGTATTGCTGAATATCTAGGATTTTTGTCACTCCTTTTTCTATATTTTACTTTGCAGCTACAGACAGATCTACTTTTCCCTTCAACACCAGAGAAATATATTGTATGAAACTGTAAGAAAACAATTTACACAACATGCAAGGTTTCAGACTTCGAAAACCACACTTTAGGCACTATAATTTGCAGTAGACATCTAAATTAAAATCCTGATGTTGAGTGTTTATTGCTTCCATTATGGACAGATGTTGCCAGGTCATTTGGGTCAGATTTCTAACCTAACCTTCTTCTAACTTCTTCTAACCTTCTAACTTCTGCTAACCTTCTTCTTCATAACTGCCTTAGTAGATAAACTGTTCTGGAAACACTGCCAAGATAGATACCAATGTCTTAGCACTCACATCTGCTGATCACAGAACCACAAAGCATGCAGGTTAGAAAGGATATGTGAAGGTTATGTTGGCCAAAATCCTGCTCAAAACAGGGCTATCTACTGAAGTGAGATGAGTTTTCAGAAGACCTCATCCATCTGAGTTTCAAATACGTGGAGTGATGGAGAGTCTATTGCCTCCCTGTACAATCCATTTCAAAGTTTTACTATGCTCGTGATTTAAAAAAAACCAAAACAACCCCAAAACCAAACCAAAAAGAAACTGAAAAAACATTCCACCATCTAAACAGAATTGATAATATGATTAGATAAAATGCTGAGAATACATCTTTTGTTACAATTTTTGCCTTATCTTCTCCAGGTTGAAGAAGCTCAGCCTCTCTGCCATGTGCTCTAGTACCCATAACAGATGTTACGGCTGAATGTTCTCATACAACATGAGCTGGGGTGGAGTAACCTCTTGTGCCTGTGAGTAATGTCCACAGGAACCTTTCACCTCTTGGTGTCTGCTGCATCACCTGCTCGCTCTCCACAGAGGAGTAGTTTCTTGAATGGGCCCTTTAGAGAAAAAAGTCCTACAATCTGTTATTTTATTTTCCTCTCACAAAATTCTACACAGTATTCATACCTATCGACCAAGAATTAGACCCACTTAGAAAATAACTCATTTTCAGCTGCTCACCAAACAGGTTGGTACTATCAAAGACACACACAGAACAGGAAAAATAGTTAAAGGGAACAATAAACAGTGGCCACCTTATTCAGAGTGCTTTGGTGTACTGACGTTGTACACAATCTCAGGTTTAGGTGATCTTAGATGTTTGCTGTTTTCTCTAACATCCAGCCTGATCTGTAAGAGAGTTTTCTCCAGGTGGCTAGGGAAGCTTTCAACAGCCCTAAGAAAGCCATAAACCCCTTGTAATGATACTGTTGCTTCATTTGTAGAAAGTGAATAACCTTAAAGCAAAACTCCTTCACAGTCACCAGGCAGAGTGAAAAGAAAAACTCAACTGCTTACCTGCCCAACAAGTCTAGGCAGACTTCTTTCACCTCTCTAAGTACAAGATAAAAGAGGAACTGAATATAAAAGGATGGGCTTTCTCATTACTAGCATTCAATATCTGACACCAGTACCGACACTAATACCACTACCAAAATACCTCTACCAATAAAAACACACTCAATCGAAGCGCAAATGTAGTAATAATAATAATAGAGATGGATCTCATTACTGTACTACATTGCTGGATGTACCTGGAGTGCTCATACAAGTGGAAGTTCTTTGGTAATGACACCCTGAGAATCTGGAATTAAATGTATCTTTTTTGAAATAGCAAATGGAAATTAAGTCATCATTTGTGATACGTTCCTGTATCTGCAAACTAATCCAACTCAAGAAAGGCTGTTTTATAAAATAAGAAATAAAAAATTAATTCTATTAGTTCACTCCCCCAACACATCTATGTAAATTACCACAGTAGGTATGAAACCTTCTCCAGTATTGATTCAGCTTGCACAACCTTCCTCTATAAAACCCTCTTCAAAGCTCCTGCATCAGGGTGGTCTGCTCTCCCCAGCTGCTGGGTAAATGCTGAATTCTGGTGCTTGCCCCTCTCTGCCAGTGCGTGCTTTTATCGAAGTGGACACAGCAACATCTTTAACTAGTCTAGTCGCATATATGCACACAAATGCAGCATTACTCATGTTCTGTCTCTTCTGCAAGTGCCATGCTAGAGCTTCATGAACTCACTGTTCATATTTGGGGTACTGAGGCAGGAGGAAGAACTCATCAGCGAAGGAAGCACATACAGTGCAAGAAAAGATTCTCACATGTCTCAAAGAAAAAGATGGGACCAGATAAAAAGCTTGTTTGTTGGACCTGGATGGTGGGTCAAACCATGGTGGCCAAGTTTGTAAGTCTTCTTGCTTCACTTTCTGAACACTGTTAGTGCAGATAGTGGTCACAGATAGTGTAGATAGTGCAAATACCAGATCACATCTGAAAGTTTCAAATTATTTTGCCATTCTACACAGGTTTCTCAGTTTAGGAACAGACTTTTTCAGCTGCTTGTGTGAGCTTATGAACATGTTTACCTGAGATCAGGAAGTGGTAGAGAGGGATTTTAAAGAAACATCCACTGAAATTAAAATCACTGACATTTGAGTCTTCTCTTACTCTAGTTTTGAAAATTATGTTTGAAAAAGTCTTACATTTGCAAGTATACATAAGAAAAACAGATTTCTTTTGAAGAAATGAATTTTTGGATACCTTTCTCATTTTAAAGGGACTTATGAAAGCTATAGAGATGGTAAGTTATTAAATCAGAGGTAATGGCTTTATAGACTTATTAATTTTCATATTTTATAGTCATGCATGCGCAGCTTTATTTCCTAAATACAAATCACAAAAAAACCACCTCATGAGGACTTTAAACTCTTTTCTCTTTGCTGTAGGTTTGTCTGCTTAAAAAAAAAAAAAAATAAATGGTGTTTTATTTTCAACAGTGGCAGGAAGTGGGTTTTTAGCCGAATCAGCTTAAAAAATTCCAGCTGCTTTCACATTGAAGCCATCGAAAAGTCTAAGCCTGGGATCAGCTCCCCATGCCAACCAAATCCTTCTCAGGCCTCAAAAAGTAAATTTTTGAAAAAATGCCAAACCTCTCCTTGAAAAATAGCATCTTAATTGGCTGATATTAAAAAAAAAAACCAAACCAGAAAGCACCATTCTTGAATATGCAAGTGTTCTCAGTTTTGTATACTAATTTGATATCACACCTTGTAAGAGCACTCAACATACTAACATAGAGACTATCTCAGAAAACTGCAATGACAGGCATGCAGACTGGTTATTTCAGACAAGGTGGTATTTCTAAGAACTGCAAAAACTAAATGTGTTACAAACTATCCTGTGCCATTGAAATGCTCCAGAAAGGCCAAAATGTGTGACTGTGTTTACCCCAAGGAAAACACCATGTTCCATTCCCTGTCTGGCCTTGGCTCCATAAAGGATAAGGAAACTTCAGTGTTGTTGTCTTCTGAGGTCAGTAGCTGTTTTCAAGGAGTTTCTGTATCTGTTTTAGGTTTAGACTTGGTAAAATGTTTAGGATCAAAATGCAGAAAACACAGGTGTACATAATGATGTATGTGTGATACAGTGTTTTGAATACACATGCTTTTTTGCATTAAAAATAAATTACTGCAGGGTTATGAATACAGCTATCCTACTGGTTTTCCCTCTTTGTTTAGTTGCACTATTAGTTTTTGTGTGCATGTATACCATGATATTTTTCTTCTCCTTCTGCTGTTCAAAACTTTGCATTCTTGGTCTGTTACATGAGAAGGAAAGAAAATGAACCTTGTCATTCCCAGACACTGAACTGAATGAGTGATCAGACACTTGCCCCACATATTTCCCTTATCCCTGTAAATCTAACTCTGCAGCTCCTTTAAGCTGGGAGACTGAGAGATATACCCTGACTTACACAGATGTTAAAAGAAGCCAAATATTTGCCCAATTTAATTGATTCTGAGCTGAGAGAGACTGATTTATTCTGGATAATTCAACAGTTTATAAAGCAAATGGATTTTTTTTTATTTAGAATGGTAAAAGGAAATGGTATTAAGCAAAAGAAAAAATCAAGGAAACAACAACAAATGATCAGAAAAACAGGTGACTGAGAAAGCCTATTACTCTCAGGGAAGGATTTACAACACCTTTTTCAGTTGTATTTGCAAAGCAGTAGAAGAACTATGAAATTGTGAAGGAAATACTAAAAGGAGGTAATAGTTAATAGATAGCTGAAAGTGAATTTTAGTATGTCACAAATTTATCATGTAAATCCAAAGAAAATTCCTCTTTCTTGTTTTCAGAATGCTAGTCTGACCTTAATGGTTGAAAGTGATGCCTTGCTTAAATAATTTGTCTTCACCTTAATTTTAATTAACAATTTAGTAATACAGGGTGATTGTGATGTTTCTTCATTGACATTCTAGAAGATAATTTTGGTGAGATAATCATTTAACCCAGAACAGTGAGTAAGATTAAGCAGAGTATTTTAAAAGTCTAGGTATTAATTTCAAACTATTTCTAAATGTTGCATTTCACAAAATCATTAATTGCATTTGAAATTTGTAAAAGCAAAAACTTCTTATAGAAATAGTGTGTTTTACAGAACATATAAACTTATAGCCCCAAATAAAAATAATAAAAATTAAATAAAGATCAAAAAAAACCCAAACAAACAAAACCCCACAACTCAAAAAACATTCTTCCTTCTTCAGGATTACCAATGCCATTAAAAATGTTGTATCACACTCCTGAGATGGTGGCCAAATTAAGACTTGGCCAAATTAAGAATTAAGAGCCCAGCCCTGAAAGGTGCGCATAGACCAAACTCTAAGCTCAAGGTGATTTGAGGGCATTCACACACCAGGTCTGAAATTCACTTTCTTTCACTACTAACACACAGAGTTCCTAATAGATGCTGCATTTCTTACCACTCCCTTGATTGAACTCACTGGACTTCTGCACCAGTAAAATGCTGTCCCAGAGAGTTTTCTATCAAGATAGTTTGATGAGTGGTTCCATAAATTTAATTTTTTTTAAGATTGTGATGAAGTACCATGGGTTCCTGCTTCCTTTAGGTAAGATGTAAGATGGTAGCAGATCTAGTCTCCTGTATGTATCAATGTCTTTCAACATAAGTAATTATTTTAAGATCATGAGTTAAAAATATTTATAATGTGTTTCTGAAAACAATCTAGGTATAATCTGGGTTATTAATTTTGGTAATGGAAGAGCTTTATAGCACTCACTTTTGCATGACTGATTTTCTGGGTGAAAGTAGCAGTTGGGAATATCCCAAAACTAGCAGCTGTACAAAGGGACAGGAAATAGAATCTCCATTAACCTTATCCTCACAAGAAGCAAAAGATAGTTGGCCTTGTATTCACAAGGATAAGAAGAAAAACTAAATTCTTTGAAGGTCGTGATGGTCCCAGTTCCAGAGTGATTTCATGGGAGAGGCAAAGCTATCACGCCTTATCTTCCTTCCAGTGTGATACAAGAGTCTTAGCTTCAGTAAACCAGTAAGCAGAATTCCTGCTTCCAGGAAGAAGATGTATCAATGGTGGATGAAGGAATGAAGCAAATGTAATTGTATCAAGTTTGCATTGAATAAGGATGGCGGTACAAAGTGAAGGGAGGAAGGACAGACAGTGTAAACCCTCCATTAAACTCTATAATTAATTTAATTATGGGAAACATGCACTTGATTTTCACACGTCACAGTAAAACAGAAGGTCCAATATCACATACAGGTAATGGAGCATTTTTCACTCCTCAGCTGCATCCGTAAGACCCCAACTCTGTAATCAGATGAATAAGCCTTTTTTAACCTGGTGTCTGCTGCAGCAGACAGTGCTGTCTGAATGTAAAATAAGCTGAGAAGATACCCTGTGAATCATCAAACTGCGTCCCCATGACAGTGGCCTTTCCCTGAGAAAGAGTACCTAGTCTTTTTATTAAGCGTCATTGAGAACACTGAAAAATCAGCACCAGAAAGAACAAAATAGACATGTTAAGGAAACGTCTGGTTCAAATGACAGGATAAAGTCTTGGTCTATGTATTTATTCATGGCAGGATCTCAGTCAACGCACTTCAATAAAATGAGTAATTATTGAGAATCACGTCACTAATTACATCGGATACACAAAAAGGCTTGTGCAGCACCACATATCTAAGTGCACTGTGAACTCATCCAGCAGGGAAATGGCTCACAGAGGAGCTCTTGTTACTGATACTCGAACAGTCCTGAAAAACATGGGGTTTAGAAATGTCTATGCCATTTTCCTCTACTCACATGTTTTTTAAACATAAAAGAAGATGTGTTGTACAATAACGGCAATAAAACTGCCTGTGCAAGGACTTCAGCATTTGCCTTGGACAGGCAATACAAGGGAGAATTGTAATGAAAGAGCAGTGGAATTGGCCAAAATAAGCTGCTTTCTTCTATGACAAGTAGGGAAAGCCAAGATGTGTCAAAAAGTGTCAAAATGTTCTCAGATTAAGTTTGATTTCTCCATAGGAAAAAAAATAAGAAATTTTTTTTTAAAATGTACAATACAGGTCAAATTGATTAAGTTGGGGAACAGAAAGAGATTAAAGGGAGGAAGTAATCTCTTGGATAACAGATCTACTTTTTATCATGCAAGAGACACTGAAGTCTTCACAAACTTCATAAAACATAGATGAGTTCTTCATCCAAGAGTAGGAATAAATTTATAAGCTTTTCCCCTAAATTTGGTGTCTGATAATTAACTACCTTGGAGACTATGTATTATTAATTTATGCTCTCCTATGATGGTACCTCTTGTAGCACTGGACCAGTGACTTCAGCTTTATTGAATTATTGTTTTCATAGATGTAGTCACAGCACATGGCACAATCTAACTTTAAATACAGAAACAATACATTAAATTCTCCTCTCATGTACAGTCATGTCAACAATAATGACAGTGAAGCCAAATTAGTGACACTGCCACTGCATAAGAGTGTAAAAATACGCAGATTCAATGTCATTTGTCATATGGGTCCTCTACCCCTGGAACTGTAGAAAGCATACTAAGCTTTTTACATAATGCTTCCTTTAATATCTGTTTAATTTTTTAATTTTTATTTCTTTTAATGTTTAACTTGTGGCCTATTCAAGTAACTCAGTCTCTAGACAGGTAAGATTTATTGCATTATGTCTCTGTTTATTTTAACAGCAGAGAAAAAAATAAAGGACAAAGTTAAAAAAAAAAGACTCAATATACAGAGAAAATGAAGTCTAAAAATGACCCTCAAAGACTTTAATTTGTAAATTAGGTATTTGTCTTTAAGAACAAAAGTTGTCTATTTCACCAAAAGCAAAAATAACAACCTTATTACTAAAGATAAGACAATTTTAATTTTCAGTTGACAGCATTCAAAAGTGAGTTAAGTTCTTACATCCCCAGTGCAAGACATTTGAAGGGGGAAAAATTTCACATGGTTGGTATTCAACACTTTATAAATTACTATTATTTAATATTCACAAAGCTGTGAAAGCCACAAATCAGTTACTTTGGAGAAAATCCGACCCACAATTTGCTGAAAATTGTGCAACTATATAAACACTCAAGAGATTTCTGTAGGAGTTTTGAATATATATAAAAAAAAAAAAACAAAACCCATAGTTCTGTCTTTTTTCTTTTATTTTTTTTTTATGCTTTACTTCTGCTTCATTTTGCAAATAGCTTTCTTTCCATAGACAACACTGAAGAGCATAAACTGTTGCCTACTAGACTGTCATCAGCACAAAGTCCCCCAAATAATAAATGAACTTTTTATTAACTGTGGTAACATTAACATTACAATGAGGGATTGTTTAAAAACAAGTTGTACTGCTGTTGCTCAAGAGCTCAAAGAAAATGGCTCTCAGTTCCTTTATTTTTCCTTGAGGGTAACCACAGGGGTTGCATTAAATCTTTTAAAGTATGTTGACAGTTGAATAAGTGCTGCTGTTGCTCTGGTGACATTTTATGCTTTTTAATTGTCATTAATGAAGCTGACTGATACTTTCTTAAAAGTGCTTTACATGTTCTAGTAATTTTATGACAAAAAGAGGAACAAAACTGTCTGCAAATTAGCCTTGATCCACTTCTCATATGGAATTTTCACTGGAGACAATGGCAGAACCTGCATGGGAAATATCTGCTTGACCAGACATTTTAGGTAGGAATGCATGAAATGTTCCCAATAAATTGTGAAATTATCACTTGGTTGTGCTTCTCCAGATATATTCAAAGCTCAAAGAAGATTTGTTTCAGTGTATTTTCAAAAATAAGTACTGGAAGTGCTTTCACCGATTCAGAACCTGATGATGAAATGGTATGGCCCAACTTTTTAGGGTTGCAATAAAACCCAAAGTGTTAAGTGTGAGTTGGAATAAAATGAAAGTCTGACTCTATGCTGAAGTCTTTTCTTATTTTGATAGTACTCCTACTGATTTGAGAAAGGTTCTGCCCCTGTAAAGACTGAAGGAAAGAGCTCCCAATTAAAACAGTAACTATACTTGAGAGTCAATTAACAGATAAGGTAAATCTTTTGCTATGGGAAGAAAATAAACTATGGTGTTTTAAATTATGGTGGGTGATGGAGCAGATTAAGGAATATCTATCTTGGGGATAAGAAGCCAGAATAGGTAAGAGGAAGGGGGTACAATATAATAAAAATGTAGGGAGAGATGTGGAATCCTTTACTTCACCAACCCCAGGTTTCCTTGCTCTTGCACGCTCAACAACATGCTCCATGGTAACACAGCAGATGGTTCTCCAACACTATTGCAGCTGCTGCACCACAGGAGTCACATCTTTGCAAACACAGAATAGGAAAAAGTTGGAGCCATCCTTTCTACAACTGCAACAGCTCTTCGAGTGCAGATGTAAAAATATTGATGGTTCAAGCTATTACAGTTGAACAGTGCAATCAGGCCATGGAAAATCCTTCCAAGCATATTGAGAACCCTTCAACTGATTCTCCACAGGCCTAGTACCACGTATAACCATGTATACCTGTGCAAAGCATGCAGTTCAGCTCCAGCCTGACCTTTTCTTTCATCCCAGTACATGGCTATACAAGGTGCAAAGCAATAGAGATCAGGCAGGCCTTGGGGTTCTGTTGAGCACTGCAGTTTTCAAGACAGGGTTCAGACAGCAGTAAATTCCACACTCACAGCAGATTCACTTTTAACAATCTCAGCTAAGTCACGAATTACATTTTAATTAGACAAGGGCCCAGGCTTTTGATTTCAAAAATAGAAATTAGGATTCTAGTCCTTCATCCATTGAAGTTAATTGCAAAATCCCTATTATCAGACTCTTGAGGTACTACTCAGGCTTACTCTTTAATTACATTTGATTCTTAATGAAGTAGATGGCAAAGAGAAATGCGAATCGTTTGAATCATGGGCTGCTTTTTTATCTTTCCTGATGAACAACAGAATAGGTCAAGATACTTGCTAGATTTTCCCATGAGAAATGCTGCGATGTGAATAAGCTCAATTGACTTGATTCTGAAGGAGCAGGTTAGCTTTCAAAAGCATCACTAATTTTCTCCTCCTGTATACATTCTACCCCCAAAACATATGCAATGTGATTATAGACACGAAGCCAAACCCAATTCAGAACTTGAAAAATATCATTTAAGTAATCTTAAGCTTGAATGACTTGTCTTTGTTGTCTAATGTCATTTAAAGCATAAGGAGTCCTAATTATAGTTTTATTTTCAAATGATGCACTTGAAAAGAGTGACAATTCTCCATAAAAACTGACAACTTTCTCAGAGCATGGAGACAGTCAGTAATGTGATAATTCCACATGATTTAAAACCAGTAAGCTTTGAAGCAGCTTATGCAGAAAGAGTATGTTATCACACTTGGCTAGAGAACAACACGAAGTTTCACCTTTTTTTTTTCTTGTATCAGCACGCAAGTAAATAAGTGACGATTTACAGAACAGCAGTTTATACTACAGGTGGGGCCATTACCTTGCTATGCACAGCAACATGCAAACTCTTTTCTCATATTGAAAGCTATTTTTTACCATCTTGAAATCAAACTTAATAATACAATTACTGTTTTCATATTACACAGAATGCTCAGCCCTTTATTTTGGACATTACTTGTCATAGTATAAAATTCATAATTAATTTTTTACTTTTATGACTTTAAAAGATACATTAAAAAAAATCAAGGACTTAAAAAATTTTGGGGTTTTAAAAAGGTAGAATGTTGAGTATTAAAGAAAGTAAAGTGTTCATCTTAAAATAATCAGATAGTACTGCAAGACCCCCATGACACTTAATTTCCCCTAACTTGCACTGAGGCTAGGGACTTGATTTTACCCATGCAAAGCATTATTTTAAAAATCAAGGAAAGGACACAGGAACCAGAGAGTTGAGGCTGTGTCCCCATGGCTTGTGTAGGGTGGCAGAGCTCTTGGGGCCCAAGAACCCCACCAGAACAAGGGATCTCTGTGACACAGCTTTCATTACCCCTTTTAAGGAAAGAAGAGACAACCTCCTTTCAGAGAGGGACAGAGAAACTAAGGTTACCCAGCCATTAATTTTTATATATCCCTAGGTTTGGGGGGTTTTTCCCTGTTTCAAACTAAATACAAATCTCTCAAGTCCAGTTTAAAACTATTTGCCCCCATTACAATTCTTTCCCATTCACAGGGCTGAATACAACAAAACCTGAACACATCCTACTTCATGCTCATATCAGAAATCAGGAGAAGCTGAGATTACTTTCAAGGCCACCAGAAACACAATGTGAAAACTTGAATCAGCCTGTTCTGTATAACTGCAACAAACCTGCAGGTGTAACACACAGCCACAGACAAACTTGCTTCCGTGTTGAGTTGTACTGAATCAGTACCAGACATTAAGCCAGTGTTACTTGAGCAAGGAATAGAAATTCCCACCTACTTCTTTGCTTGGCAGTTTCCTCCTGGAATGTAATTTCTACTATTGCTTTTACTGTAACTATGTCAGTTTACACCTATTAAGTATTGTGCTCATAAATTGAGGGCCCTATACAATACACAGTACATGTAATTGTTCAGTCTGATCTGTGGAAGGTCTAACATGGCAGGTCTCCTTCCTGATGTTTCTCAGACTGAAGAGTACATAGTTATGATCATTATGGTGAACAGCAGTTTAAGATACTTGCTAGCTATGATTATTTGTAACATGACTCTTTAAAGATTCCTCAGAGCATACAGAATATTCCCATGGCAGGACAGAGCAGTTGCAGAGGATCCCTGCACTCCCACCATACACACCATCCTAATGCAGACAGTATTGGTGCCACCCCTCATGCCTCAGATTATTACAGAAAAGGCAGAGGGCTGAAGAAAGCCAATGCCTCTATAGTTAGTAACAGAAAATTTCTGCTGAAATGTTATAGAAACTGTAAACCTGAGGAACACACATATTCTGAAGCAGTGATTAAAATCAACATTTAAAACGGGGATTAACATCAGAAGAATAAGCTAAATTACTATTAAATTAATACTGGGGTAAATGCAGCAATAAAGTACTGCTCATCACTTCAGTAGTAAAAGCACCTTTCTTTCTAAAATAATAATGTTGATTGCTTGTCTATAGTATGCAGACATCAGAGATTGCTCAATGCTACATACATATGACATATTGTACAAAGTGCACAAGGAATGATACTTTGTCAGAGGACTCCATCTCTGGCTAATTAACTTGGTAAACCTTCAGGCAGCCCTATTTTCAGAGTGTAAAGTGTTTCAGATGGGCACCAAATGAAAGCAACTCAAATCATTAGTAACTTTCACTACATGCCATGTACTATCATCTTTCCCAAACAAAATTAAGGCTAAGAAATAAAACTTTTAGTTGTTACTAAGCCATAATAACCCTGAAAATAAAGAAAAGGCATTATTAATTTTGTACCTCTAACTAGAGTAGCCGTGAACTTCAGGTATAAAACAAATTTAGGCTGTCAGGTACCTTAGTAACACAAACCAAAAATAATAATTGTGGACACAGGTAACAAAGCAAATTTCTACTCAGTTACTGAATTTAAGGGAAAAAAGAGAAAGTTCAATCATAACATTTACTTAAGGATGTTTATCTTCTTTCTTACCATTGAATGTTAAAAACACCCTTGCTTGAGGCTGGGAAGATCCTTTTACACTGCTAAAGTAAATAAATATCCCAAGCAACACGTGCAGCACAAGAAATGCCATCTCTTCAGATTTGCAACTTAATATCCAAGAAACGAAGCCTGAAAGAGAGATACCACGTTAGTGTCATTTTACAAATTTGTAGAGCAAAAACAACACTACAGAAAGATGTTTGTTAGAAAGCTCTTCCAGATGAAGCCATAATATATGATAACATGAAAGTTGTACAGCACTTCTGCTTTTTCTTAGTATATCTGAAAATGGCTTTCCTCAACAGTCTTCTGCACTGGCACAAAAGGAGCTCTACCTGTTAGTATGAGCCAACAGAGTCTGAGTTTTGGCTAAGACAGACTATAGCATTAGATTCAGTTTATTTAAATAAGGACAATTCCACCTGCTGGAGAAATAATTATACTAAGTGTCAAGGCAGAGCAAAGCAAGGAGAGGAGATAAAGTTTCATGAACAAAAATCTGGCTGATATTTTTAGACACCTCTCCTTACTGTACATCATATTTGATCTCCCCCCATGCCCCCCCCCCCCCCTTTTTTTTTTTTGGGGGGGATTGGGGGGGGGGGGGGGGCCGTTTTGGGTGGCTTTTTTTTTTCCCCCCCTTTTTTTTACCTTTTTAATTTAAAAGGTTTTTGGAAATGAGCTTTAAGTTTTAGTAAATTGGGTTCTCTAATAGGCCTCTAGATCTTCTTGTAAGGTGAAATCCTGAGTATGTACGTCACTAATTTCAAAACCATTGAAACCAAAAGTATTTCAACATGCCTGAAACTGTTAGTCAACATTTGCTTTTTGGGCTAACTCCTTTCAGGATACTTATGTGCTCTCATTGACTTCTACAGAGCACTAAGAATACCCAGTGTTGGACTGTGCATTAAACATGATACTTCTGCTACATCTCCTGCACATCTGCTGAATCTACATTCATTTTATAGGGTTTACCTGCTGAGAAGACTGAGGTTCTCAGAGAACTAGAAAACACTCCAAAACAAATCAGTATTTCTTAGCTCAGGAAGGGCTTGAGCTCACTGGAGTCAGTTGCACTTTCCTATCAATTCCAATGGACTTTGAGCCAGACCCATAAAACCCAGCAGACATTAGAAACTGTATATTGCATATCATAATACTCTTAAACTGTATCTCTCCAAAAATTGTGAAGTCTAAACTATGATAACAACTTTGTTCTTCACATGAGCTGCAAAAGCGAGAATAAAACACACCCTCATTTTATGCCCATTCTACTTCCCTGCTTATAGTTTGTTGGGTTTTGTTGGTTTTTTTTCCTCTCTCCCCCCTTTTTGGCATCAACAGCCCTTCTGCTAGACACTACTTACTGGTTAACCAGGTGACATTTGATTCTATGGTAACTGGAAGCACTTTGAAGGCTCTAATCCCTACAGCTAGAACATAGCATTAAGGGTTATGCATTTATTTAATGAAGAGTTTTGTTGCCTGTGTCATCATCTTACACTTTTTTTTTACCTCAGCTCTGCACTAGCACTACAATCCCTACAATGGAAGCCAATATTTCTGCATGTTTATTAATTTTGTTCCTCTGAGATTCACACCTGTCCTAAAAGGACTGGCTGTAACCACCATGGTATGGCAGGAACAAGGTGTCAGGCAGGGATGACTTTAGGTCAGCACCAATTTGAGCTGGATCCACACCACTGACTTATTGGTAAAAGACCCACATCTTCTTACTACCTCTGTCATTCCCTATCCACTCACTGTAAATCATTTTGAAAGGCTTCTCTCTGCATGAGAACTTCATACAAGTTGAGGGTGGGATGGACAGCATGCAAATGAGTGCACAGCTCTGTAGCCCCCACTCTAATCTCTCCTTCACAATTTGCTCTGGAGTACTGAGAAATGTATGAAGATCAAGTAATGCTACAACTCAGGTAATTGACAAAAACACAAGTGTCAGAAATTTGACAGCTACAGATCTAGTCTACAGGAGAAATGTATCCATTTTGGCCCAGTTCCAAATTATCTCTAAGGGTCTGTTAACTAATGAAATGATAGTTGCAGAGTTTTTGCCAAGAATAATTTTTAAACAGGCTGCACGAACTCTAGTATTAATGCTGCTTTGTGGGCTTTAAATTTAAAACCCTGAAACTAGCCCATGGGATATCCTTTAACTTACCCCTCTTCTAAGAGAGAAATGCCATTAAATCCTGAGAAAATATCTTTGTAAGGCCAAACCAAATAGCCAATCATACAGAACATGTGATTTAACAGATGCAAGGGGATTAGTATTTTACAGAAGTAGCACTATGCTTACTTTGCAATAGAGATAAAAAGTCAGAGGAACAAGTGTGTGGTTTCCTTTCTTCCTTTAAATTATATTGTAGAAAATAATAATAATTAACCCTCCCCAACCTTTAAGCACTCTTTCCCTCCCACTCTCATGCCTCCTGCCAATTCTAGTGCAATCAGTTTCAGGACTGAAACATTGCTACATTTCATTGCTCAAATTGCAGATCTTCACTGGTAACACAGAAGTGACAGGCAAATATAAGATTCAAACTCTGAGCTGCATGGTTCCTACCCAGCTGTTAGACACATAAATAATAAACACATATGGTGCCAAAAAGGTACCTCAGGGTGTCTGACATGTGAATTACCTAATGGAAATAGATTTAATCTCAGAGGTTTACATACCAGGTAACTAAACACAAACTCATTGCAGGTTTGACTCTTGGTTTGGGCTTATATCCCAGTTCTGAATTTATCTCAGTAAGTCATGATACTATATTCAGCATGTCCTGTGCACATGATCTCTGCTGACAACCCACAGACCTAAAACCTTGCAAGTACTTCTACAGAATCTTTTAGGGCAGAAAAAGGCAATGTCTAATTACATTTCTGCCCTTACACCTTAGTCTAACTGTAAACAAGCTGGCTAACTGCTACTGAAGTGGTGAAGTTTTCCTGCCACAGAGATCACTTTCAGCATGCTGTATTGCTTTTGGAAAGTATTATATAGCTTTGCTGTGAAGTGCTGTGCAGGTGTCATCTGCTACAGGCTGAGTCCGACACTTAAATCCTGTAAGGAAAACCATTCGGCAGGAAAAAAAAAAAAAGAAAGGAAAAAAAAAAAAAAAAGAAAGAAGGCGGGGGGGGGGGGGGGGGGG
>JANIJG010018170.1:0-37980 GCA_024611175.1 Megaceryle torquata
GGCCTGCGCCCCGCCGCGCCCAGCCGGCCGCACCGCCAGCACCAGCCCGCCGCCCCGCCCGCGCAGCGCCGCGCACAGCGGCGGCGGCGCCAGCAGCAGCGCGGTGGCCGGAGCCAGCTCCGCTAGCGGGGCGTCCAGCGGCCGCAGCACCGCCACCGCCATCGAGCCGCGGTGCGGGCGAAAGCGGAACGGAGCGGACCCGCCCCGCCACCGCAGAGCCGCGCAGGCGCGGCGAGTCCCACCGGGCCGCCTCACGCTCCGCCAAGGCCATAGAGTAGCGGTGCAGAGCGGCCCCGTGGGGCTGGGGACTGTAGAGCGGGAGCCGAGTGGCTGCTCTCCCTTAGCAGCGCCCCGGCTCGGCGAGAGGCGCCGGCGGCGGTGGCACTTTCAGGCCGCGCCTGCCCCAGCTGCGGCACCGCGAGCATCGGCACCTCACCCGGCGGCTGAGGCGACCCCAGGGCTGGGCCTGCGGGAGACCTGGCTCTTCAGGAGCTCCTGACTCCTCCTGAGTCGTCCTGCTGCCCAGCCCTCCTGGAAGCTGACGCCAGCAGAACGTGGAATAAGAGGAGAGTGACGTACAGCCAGAGCCGAACAGGTTACCCTCACCAGAACCTCTGATCAGTGCCTGTGCCCTCTGCTGAACCCAGTTTGCTTTGGAGATGGGGCTGCTACTTGAACTGAGTGGCTGATGGTGATTTGAGAAGTGACTAAGGAAAACCAGAGCCCTGCAGGATTCTTTCATTCTACATCCAGACACCCCTGCATGTACTCCCACAGGCAGACAGGTCTATTGGACTGAGGGGAAGGAGTGAGGCTTCTAGTTACCTCTAGGACTCACAAGTATCACAATCATAGGCCTTGGTTCTCATGGGGGACTTGAACCACTCTGATACCTGCTGGGAAAGCTACAGAGCCAGGCAGGTACAGTCCAGGAGGTTCCTCTAGTATATTGATGATAACTTCTTGACTTAGGTAATGGAAGAGCCAACAAGGAGAGGTGTGCTACTGCACCTAGTACTGACAAAGAGGGACTGGTGCAGAACATTATGGTTGAGGGCAGCCTTGGCTGTAGTGATTATGAGAATTAGATGAGAGTTTGGGATCATGTATAATACACACAAAAGAAGTAGAATTGCAACTTTGGACTTCAGGAGGGCTACCTTTGACCTCTTCAAGAAACTGCTCGAAGAAATTCCATGGGTTAGGGTTCTAGAAGGTGGGGGGGCTCAGGAAAGCTAGTTGATACTCAAAACACCACTTCCTTCAAGCTCAGGATTGGTGCATCCCTAAGAGGAAGAAATCCTCGCTCAGCTCCGCACAAGGGAGCACTTACAAAACGTTTATGGCTGCTTCCTAACCTCCCAGTCTGAAAATCCAGCCAGCGGCTTGGGAAGATTGGCCAAGAAAAAATGCCAGTTAGAAATTAATATTACTAAGGTGTACAAAAATGGTACCAAGAAGATGCTTCTGTATATCCAGCCCCTCAGCTTTCTCTGTTCTGGTCTGCTCTGGGCACATCACCAGGACACACACCCCCCCCCCCGCCCCTTACAGTCAGCCTTCAATCCTGTAACAGACAAGAGATGTCAAAATTATCTTGTTTTATTCTCTTTTCCCTTTCCTCTTCCCTCTTTCCACAATTGGTTTAGCAGATCACTTGTGCCTGGCTCACGCTGTACACAGGGCGCTGTGTAAAGGTCTGGCTGTGCCAGGGTGGATGGCGGTCTGGATTAATTAATGCGAGGCAGTGGCAGAGCTGACTGCTGAACAGTGGCTTTGATGTCACTGACTCCTCTTGTCCAAGCCACATCAGAGGGATCTCCCGCCTGAGTGAAGCCAGCCTTTGTGGCTGAAGGACTCCCAGGGCCCCTTATAGGGGGAAGCTCATGACAGCCAGGCGACTCACTGTCCCTACTCCAAGGATTGCCCCACCAGGCCCAGCCACAAGCTCATACTGGCAAACCAGGAGCTGAACCTTTGGAATTCGCTGTCATCCACCAGCACCTCCCTTCATTTGGCCTCCGGTGGGCTCTCACCCTGTGAGTGAGCATCACAGGCATGTCTGATCCCCAACATCCCTGTCTGCACCCTGCTGTTACTTCCCAGCACACAAGGGCTACCCGCCCTCCCCATGACTCCCCCATCAGAGCATGAGGTGACAGCTGGGAGCCCACCAGGCCCTACCGGGACAGCTTTGCGCAAGGCCAGGGCTGTGGTGTTTCCCCTCGTAGCAGCTGTGGTGGTGACATGATTGTTCTCGCAGTGCTGCAACCAGCACAAGGCAGAGAGCCAGGCCATCTGCATGCAGCCAGAGAAAAAAAAAATGATTGCGGGCATCCAGTGCCAGCATGGCACAGCCCAAATAAAAGGTTTGCAGATGCTGCTCAGGCAGGATTAGGCCTCCAATGTGCTAAGTCTCGGCTCTCAGTGAGCCTAATTGCTACTGCAATAAGCCCTGGCTAGTCCTTCCCTGAACTGTGCTCCCCACAGCCCCCCTAACAAAGATTTTTTTTTCTTTTCTGCAAAGCTTGTATGTGCCATGCATATGTTCCTCTCACCCCCAGCAGGGCCTGGCCAAGCAGAGGAGGGGAAAGGCAGGAAATCTGCAGATGCCACTTTTATTGTTCTGCTCTTCCTGGCCAACATCCCACCACTGTCCCTACACCTGTGGCTACCTGTGTGCAAGGAGCCAGGCCCAACAGCAGAGGTGGGGATAGGTGACAGCATCGTTACATGGCTGCACACCCCCTGAGCTGTATTAGGAAAATTTCCAAATTGGAATTACTCAGATTTAAATAAAACCTTTTGATAATTTCCCATTATGTTTTGGCCAACAGATGAAACTGGAGGTGTTCCAGGAGAGTTCTCCCAACGTGTGCATGGGCCAGTTCAGACCAGTCAAGAGATGAGGATGTGTCGCAGCTGGAAGTCAGGCAGCTGGATAACCACGATGCTCTTGTGCCTTGCTGAGGGTGCTTGTGCAATTGGGAACCAGACAGCTGCTCTATGTGCCTCCCTGGGAGGCAGAGGGGTCCCCAGTAGTACCTCCCATGATGTGTTCACCTAACCCAAGTGAGCAGCTGCTCCTTGTATTTAACCACAAGAGGCATGAAGACACCAGGCCCAACTCTGCACCTTCCAAAGCAACAGGATGAGCAGGAAGAGGATAGCACTGCATAGAGACCCAAGAAGCAGGACACCTTTCCTGCCATCAGGGCAGCAGTCATTTCAGTGAAGAAACTCCCACTTGAGCTGTACTGAGGAGAGTGTAGAGCAGCTTTCCAGCTGTACTGGTGAAGTGGAGCAACTTTCTCCCCCTGACTTCTCTCAGGAACTGGCTGATTGCTCTGTTTCAGGCCATCTCTTAACCCATCAGTTGTGGTTTGGCTCTTTTACTGGCACAAATGTGTAGGCCACTTGACTAGACCTCAGTTCTGGGGAGAAACACAGAGGCTTCACTTTGTCCTCTTGGGACAACTACGCTGCCTTGGCATAGCTCTCCAGCCCACTTTAGGCATGATTCTGCAGAGGATCTGCTCAAAGCTAGCAACTACTATGAGATGTGCTAAAGGAAGGTGCAAATTGCAATGCAGAACACGAAGGCAAAGATACACCACAGTTTTATTTATGAATGTGTAATAAATAAATGGTGGACAAAACAGGAAGATCCACATTCAAAAATCCAGATCACTAAAGTGCTTTTAGACATAAATATAGGATGACCAAGAAACAGCTCTGACATTTAACGCTTTTTACAAACAATTACAAAATATCTTATGTCACTTCACAAAATTGTTTAATTGCTCTGGGGTACTATGGCTTGGTTTTCAAAAGGTCTGTTCTATTATGCATAGTGTAGCAGATAACATTCAAGAGTGTACAAAATCATTGCATAAACAAAAATGTCTTTACCCCCTTCTCCCAAATATGAGTTAAGGAAGCTACACAGTGTAAATCCAGTGATAAGGCTGCATTGGCAGGCCAGATCCTCAGGAGGTGTAAACCAGCGCACCTGTCAGGTTACACCAGCTTGAGGATGAACCCTACCGTGTTTAAAAACCCTGCTGCTCCTTGAGGTGGAAGAACTGTGTGCTCAAAGACTTGCCACATGGGTGCTGTGCAGGGATGGAAGTGCTTGGAGAAGGCATCTGTAAACTCCTGCATCATCTTTGCACCTGTGTCTTTGAGAAAGGAGTGACTCCCAGCGCATTGCTGCTCATTGTGCTTCTGGATGTCTGGGAAAGTGTTCACAGCCCAGAGGGGAAAGGTGGCTCTTCCCCAGCAGAAGTCCATGCTGACCACAACACAGTCTCATTTTTGCACTGCTCTTTGTCCCCCGGGGATACCTCTCCCACCCTTCCCCCTGGCTCTGCCAATTAGTGAAGAACTTGAAAGCGAGGGGACAAGGGGATGTGTGTGCCCAGTTCTAAAATGCCCTGAATTCAGATAAAAGTTCAATTATTTAAGAAAATATATATATATCAATAAATATTATCATCTTGCCAGGAAGTTGAGAGGTCTGGCTTCCTCTGGAGTAGCCCAAGCTCAGTGGTCCCTGTCCTTCTGCCCCATGGAGGGGTCCCCGTTGATGCACTGCCTCAGTACACCCCTCTTCTCATGCTTGGCTGTCCTGGAGAGGTCAATGGCTGTGTCCTCCAAATCTTTTGCAGAGCCAAGCTTGTCAGAGTCCCTCTGGGAACTGGCCTGCTTCCCTTTGAGTTCCTCCTCCTCCTCCTCCTCCTGCTCCGCTCGCCAGCCATCTGCCAGCTTCTCTTGGCTCTCCGCCTTCCTGCTCACCTCCATGGACTTTTTGTGCATGCCTTGCAGAAGGAAGAGAGCAAAGCCAAGGCCGCCAGTTGCTTATTTCTGCCGAGGACCACTCAGCATCACCTCCTGCCTTCCTGCTGCAGCCTTGAGCTCTCACATCCTGAGGAAAACTCACACTAGCTACCAGCCTCTCCTGACCCAGAGCCCTGCCTCCTGCTCTCTGCAGCCTGAGAGGATGGCTTGCAGAAGAACTGTTCCATACATTCCTTGCAGCAGGGAAGACTTACAGGGAGAAGAGTGTTGTGACAGCCCATCCCAGACTGGATTTCAAGTGCCACCTCAGTGTAGGACCATGTATGAGCAGAGGGTAGCTCTGAGGTAGCATTAACATTATCTTCAGCTTGCAGGAGAGGGTGATGACTTCCTAGACACTCTACAACTCCCCACACTGGCTGCTAGCACTAGAAAGCAATACCTAACCACATGCAAGCACCTGTGTGACACGGCAATAAAATGTTTTCCCTTTCCCAAATGTTCTTTGCAAGGAGGGAGTGGAAAAGACAGGGCACTTGGCAGCCTGTGTACAGCCCATGGCCAAGGCCCCACTCATTTCTGGGAAATGGCAAGGACAGACATACGAAAAAGGAAGGGCCGTTTGCTCTGCAGCTGCTCCTCCACCCGCCCCAGCCCCAAGCTCCCACTTACCCAGCAGCCATGGGGCGCAGGATCCCACCAGCCCGCTCTTGGCGGAGTTGATGATGGACTCAGGCAGAGGGATGGAATGCCTCACCATAGCCCCGTAGAGGCCATACTCAGCCATCACACTGCTCCGGCCCCAGCACTTCTCCCGCTTCCGCCACTTGGCTCTTCGGTTCTGAAACCAAACCTTCAGGGGTAACAGCCAGGAGAGCACGGAGGGGTGGGATTGGGGAGAGATGGCCACCATGGCCAGGCGCCCAGGGCCCATCAGGCACAGGGCAGCATGCATCCAGGGCAAAGGGCAGCCGTGGGGGTGTGTGGAGGGGTTTGGGCGTGCGAGTGCAGGGTGCAGATGCACAGGGCAGTGTGTGGGGATGGGGAGGGCACACACATGGGTGTCAGTGAGAGAGGGTGGGAAGAAGTGAGAAGAGGGGGAGAGGGAGCACACGTTACACAAGGCTTGTCATGAAACAGGAGGGTGATCCCAGCCAAAGTCACTCTGTGCTCTGTTGCCCACAGGATCCCTCTGCTGCCTCCACAATGCACTGACTTCTCCATAAAAAAAGGGTCCACCATGCAGTGATCAATGATCACAGAGGGTGTTCAGGTCCCTCTCCCCAGCCCCTTCCTCTGTTCAAAGACTCAAGGGATGTAGATACAACTGGCTGCTGCACAGACTGACACCCCATTCCTAAGCCAATGAGCTGCTCCACACTGAGGCAGGATCTGGCCCTGAAATGTCATTCTCAAAGGGACGGTCTAGTGAGCAAGCTAGTGGGACACATCTTGTCCCAGCAGGTCCTGAATCACTTTCAGCTCCTGCCTGAGTTGGGTCTCCAGAAGACAGAGCCAAACTGCCAGCAGTGAGGAGCTGCTGTGGCCAGCTCCATCACCTGGTTCTGCATTTTCACTTGGAGGCCATTTAGCACTGAGGGGTGAAAGCTGAGCTGTCCCCTTCAAGCACCCTGCAGCATTTCAGTGCCACCACTTTCCCACTGCCTGCACTCACTGGCCATTGAGCAGAAGCGAGAGCTGGGCACCGGCAGCCCGCAGACGCCATGGAGAGAGAGGACCGGCGCAGCCACCTACCTGTATCCTGTCCTCCGGCAGCTCCGTCTTCACGGCCAGCATCTCCCGGGCATAGACGTCGGGGTAGTGAGCTTCGTTGAAAGCCTTCTCCAGCTCCTCCAGCTGGTGGGCTGTGAACACGGTCCTGTCGAGAGGAAAGAGCATCCTGTGACACAGTCCAGACCTTTACAGCAAGCAGCAGAGCTGGCAGCGCTCTCCCCGCTGCGGTTTTCCTCCTGAAAATCCTCCCACCCCCCCTTCCCAGCTGCAGCCTTTCTCTTTCTTTGCTCCTATGGGGACATCCACCACTCCAGCCTGGGGGACAGAGGGAGAGCAGGAGGCTGGTGGCACCGGCAAGGAGGTGAGAGTGGGGACAGCTCCGCTCCTGGGCTCTACCTGTGCCGCCGTTTCTTCCTCTTGATCTGGGAGGCGGACATCTTCAGGTCGCTGGCGTCCCCGGACAAGCTGTCTTCATCTGGCAACAGCGGGCGGGAGGGGAAGAGTCACGTTCACGTTGGGAGCAGGGAGACCAAACCCAGCTCCCGAAACACGGCTCCAGCTGCCCGCGGAGAGCGGGGCCAGCCAGGGGTTCCCTCCCACAGCAACCGGCGGCATCAGGGCCGCGGCCGGGGCCGGAGCACCGCATCGGTGCCACCATCCCGGGGCAGAAGGTATGCGTCCACCCGTGCGGAGGGGTCGGAGGGGCAGCAGCCCGAAGGATGGGGAAGGCGGGGCCGATGTCGGGCCGGCGGGAGGATGCTCGCCGCCGCCGCCGCGCGTGCCCGGGGCCGCAGGTGCGAGGCAGCCCAGGCAGCGGCTCCGGCCGTGGGTCCCCGTGCGCGGGTGAGCAACCGTCCCCGTCCCCGTCCCCCCCTCACCGGAGATGTTCTCCTTGTGGCGACGGGCAGCAGGCTGCGGCCCGGAGACCGGGCGGGGGCCGCGGGTGGGCAGCAGCGGCAGCGGGGCGGGCAGCAGGCACGGGGCGCCCGGCCCCCCCAGGCCGCACAGCAGCCCCAGCCCCAACCCCAGCGCCCCGCCGCCCTCGTAGCCGCTGGAGGCGGCAGCGGGGGGGGGGCCGGGGGGCGGCTGCAGCTCGGCCTCCAGCCCCAGCAGGTCGGTGATGGCAAAGCCCTTGGCCCGCAGCCCCGCACCGCCCGGCCGCGCCGCTGTCCCGGGCGCCACCGGTACGGGCACCGCCACCGGCCCCGCCGCCGCGCGTCCCCCCGACGGCTCCGCCCGGCCCGGCATCGCCGCAGCCGCCTGGCCCGGCCCGCAGCCGGCACCGCCGCCCGCCCAGCCCGCCGCGCCGGTCCGGCAGCCCCGCCTGCGCTCCCGTGCCCCGGAGGGGCGTCCGCCAGGGGCAAGGGCGGCGGCTGCCCCCCGGGACCATGCTTTGAGCGCCCGGGGCAGCCAGCAAGCAAAGTTGCGGTGGAAGATGAACAACGCCGGTAAGTGCGCGGGTCCGCCGGGAGGGCTCTCCGCCTCCGGACATCTTTTCCCCGGGGCCGGCAGACGCCGGGCGGGCTTCCTTCCTCCGGTACCGGCACCCTCCTTCCCTCGGGCCGGCTCTCCCCGCCTCTGAGCCCAATACCACCGGGATGGCAACCCTCGTCGGTGCACTGCTCCGGAGGGAGCTTCACCTTCTCCGTCCCGGCAGCCCATCTTCGGGGCCGGTAGCTCAGGGGCCGTGACACCGGGGCTGGCACCTCTTCTCCCGGCGTCCTCCTCCTCCCCCCGCCCTGTCAGGTGCTCCCTGCTGCTCCCCCCTCCTCACCTCCCCCGCGGGGCGCCGCGCGCCCCGGGGCTGTGCATGACCCCTCGCTTGCCCCGCCGGGACCGGGACAAGCAGCAAGCTCGGGCGAGGCGAGGGGGCTACAGGGACAACCAGACTGGCAGATGGAGACGGCTGCGCCTGGTGAGGGACGCGGTTCTGCGCCCACTCCTCCCCCGGATGCACTCAACCCTTCACAAAGCGCCTAGGAAATTTGCTGTGACTTACTTTCGAAAGTCTCTTTTTTTCTCGGGGCGGGGGGGGAGAGTGGTGGTAATGTTTTTTGCAGGATTTTCTCTCCAAGGCAAACCTAAACCCTTCCTCCTTCTTTCTGTCACCTTGCTAGAATTTTTCCTTGATGGAAAAGAGACAGGGTGAGAAGGGAACTGATATTAAAAACAAGATGTTCAACAGTTAAAAGTCGTCACTGGAAAATGGGGCAAACTTTAAATTCTCCACCAACACCTTCTGATTTTTTGAGGCAAGGCATATGTGTAAAAGCCAAAACAATCCAGGGAACAATTGTTAACTAAGTATCGAGTTATTTAGAAAAATATCATTCTTATCTAGAATTAAAGAGGAAGAGAAGCAGTCCCTTTGTGTTAGCCCTGAAATTTTCCACTGTGTTTCCTTGTTCCAGAAGGTGAATGTCGCTGGGTGCATCACTTGCATGGGTACACCCTGAAGCCCAGGATGTACCGCTAGATACCTTGCCCTACAACTGTTGTGTGTTGGGAAACTGTGAATCATTGTTTGCCAGAGCACAGGAACACGGGATTGGAAAGAATCTTTTAGGTCAAACCCAGCCCTCTGCTGTTGTTATCAGTATGTCATACCAGTCCTCTGAGTTTAAAGCAAAAGGTTCTCTTTCCCTTTGGAGTGGGGAATGAGGCATTCTCCTACCTATAAAAATGGTGACATTTCCATTTTCTTTTCTTATCCTGTCTGGACCAGATTCTCTCCCCCTTCCAGGAGACAAACTCATTTGGAAGTTAAGTGTGCCAGCCAAAAATTGCTTCATCCATGATGCTCCAACATCTCTTCATCTCTCCATTATTTAAAACAGACTGGCTCTAATCTGAATCTGTTGTCAGTGGAAGTGCAGTGTAAGGAGTATCAGATGTATCCATTTGTAAAGACCTAAACTGTATTAGCAGTTTCTGGTTTTATCAGGAACGTAGGACTGAATGGGACATCTTTCATTGCCAAAAGCAGTACCTGTTGTTACAGACACAAGGTCATATTACTTCCTTGATTAATTCCTCAAATTAGATCTTTAAACTTTTTAAGTAGCTCTGCTGCTATTCCTCTCACAAAACTGAGAACCTCTTCCCATTGCTAGTTCTTCTAGTTTCCAGACCAGAGTCATCACCATTTATTCTTGTGATTACATTGTCCTTTTGCTTAAAAATAGTTCTTTTCCTCCCCTGCTGTTTACCTCCAGGTTGTATTTATAGAGTGCTCATATCCCTTCTCAGCCTTTGTTTTGTACATTCACACAATGCAAGGAATGTCTCTCCCATCAGTGCAAAGCAGAACTTCCTACTGGATCTGAAGGAGAGGGGCATTTATTAACTGGCACAACAGGGACCAGTATTAGCGATCTTTGTGTTACAGTAAGCAATACATAGTGCCATAGTACCAGTAAGCAGAATCACATTTGCAGACGTGTATGGCAGCCTTGATCCCACAGAATTTACAATAATGGCAGACAGAAAACAGGAGGGGAGATACGGATTATTGTCAGAGATGTGGAACTGATATGAGAAGAAAGATGAAGCAGTCCACCCAAGGTCACAGGAAGTGTGTGGTAAGAAACAAGAGACAGGCCCCCAGCTCCCAGCCTCATACATAGGGCCTTCCAGCCACTAAGTACCAGTTTGTTTGCCAGGTGGTGAAATGATGCTGCCCACAGAAGAATGTACATATGTTAAAACTCCAGACTGTTCAAAGATGTAAGCAGACTTTATATTCTTTCAGCTGCTGCTGAAAAGCTGCCACATGTACCTGTTAGAGAATTTTGACTAACATCTTCTTTGGCTCCTAGGAAGCAATATATATATATATATATGAAACAACTGGTGAATGAATATAAGCTGTTTGCTGCAGTGTGAACTTCCTGCTGGGAAATCACAGCCAAACTGGAAACCTCCCAGCCACTTACAGTTACATTAAAAAGAAATATATGCCAGTAGTTTAGAGCCAAGATTATTTAATTGTGATGTATGTGTGGTCTTTCATAGTCAGGCCCTCCAGCCCCACCAAAACTTGTATGTACAGTCTGCTAAAGACAGTGAAAATGCTGGAGAATTTTCAGGACCGAGATTTTTTTGGTGTTGAAATCATCCTTTTCTGATCATATTGTCTTTAGATATATCTGCTTCCCCAGCAGTGTTTCTCTGTGGGATGTTATGCTGTTGCATTGTATTTACAGATGGCAGCAATAAGTTAGATAGTAAGAGAAATTTGTAAGCTATTGATATCCCAGAGTCATGATGCATTTATCTAAAGCATAGAAGATGGATTCCAGTAACTGTAGAGAACAGCATTTTATTTCTGCAGAGTGGCAAGTGCTCTGATAGCCCAGCTGTTAATATTTCTATTAAGATTTGTAAGAAGACAAAATTCCCATGGGATAGTTGCTACTAACTATAGGTCTGTCTGAATGCCAGTGGAGCCTTCTTGCCACATAGAGTACTTTCGATCATGCATTGGAAGAACATACACTGATAGGAGGGGATAGATGCTTTTCAAAAGGAAAAGGCTTATGCAGAAGCTGAACTACCATTTTCGGGAGCCAGTGACCTGCTGGCTTTGAACAGGACCTCAGATCTTAAGTGCCTAAAGCCCCAGTTCCCAGAAGACAATTATCTGACTGTTCAAGTCAAAGTGGGAGCTGATGTGGACTGAGGTCCCATTTGAATGGAAGACTCGCACTCCTATGCCATTAGAAAATCCTAGTCTAGATACCTTTTTCCAGTTCAAGTGACTCCCTTGCAACCGTCTTCATTTGTTATGTAAGTTTTGTTATTTCAAACCTTTCTCTGACAGTGTGAAATAAATGATGCATTTACATGATTTACATGCTGTAAAACAAAGAGAACTACTTGTGCAGCAAATATCACAAAATTAATGACATCCAGTTATTTATAGTACATCTTGGGGTCCTACCAGTGACAGCACTGGTGTTTTATGAGTAGAACACCTCAAAGGGATTATTCTTTCCTTATAAATTATTCTACCTCATCTATTTAATCTTCAATGGATTGAAGCAGGTTACACAGCCTATGCTGGGTACTTAATTCAGGATGACATTAAAATGGCTTATCTACATAGGCAGCTTAAACACACCCTCACTGTCTGGCTCGGACAGCTGGCAGAATTGAATTTATAGGTTGGAACCTACAGCTTCCTTTACTGGAAATCTAATGAATTCATTTTAGCAGACTCTGTGCTTGGCTTGCCTCACATTACTGGCAGCATTACTACAAGGGTTGGTGCCCATGTTCTAGCCAGGTCCAAAACCAGCTCTTCATCTGCAAAGAAGAGCTGTCCGTTTCACTTACAGTGAGGCGCCATGTGTCATTTTGATAGGAAGCTCTGTCTACCATTCTCTCAGGACAATTTCTTCTCTAAGGAGTAAGCACCCTGCCCAAAATATAAACTCAAGTATTAGACAAGATGAAAAAGACAGAGGTACAGAATATCTGTCCTACTTTGTAAAACCTTGGTGTTGCTTTGGTAGCTGAGGTGTGGAAACTTCTAGCTATGTCTGTACAGCACAGTCACACTGTTTCCATGAGTTTCTGGATTTGTGCAGCACTTGGCACATGTGGCTTTTGCCAATGGTATGAGCTCTTAGACAGCACTGTCACGCTCTGATGTTAGAGGAAGCGCAAGTGTGATGGCTGGTATAGGACAGATTCTGTGTTACTTCAAAGTGATTGCCTAGTTCACAAAATAGAAATGTTGCCATGAAATAGCTTCTGTCCTTCCTGGTCAAACTAATTTTTATAACAGCATTTCAGCAAGTCAGATGTAAATGAATTCCTGTATTTACTGCTCTTCTTAAAGTTGTTTACTCTCATTTCTTCAATAGTGTGACTTTACTTGCTTCATATGGCAACTTTGATCCCAGTCTTTGGAATAAGTTACAGATTTGCTTGATAAAGGCAACTGTATAGATGCACAGACATACATTTGATGTCTGTGTAGTATTTTAGTAGTGCATTCTGATTTAAGAGAAAAGTATTTATATAACAGAAATGAAGCTGTGTCCAGGATTATGTTGATACTGCCCAACATTTTCCTTGGTAGGAAAGCAAGTATCAGATGACAAAGTTCACTTCATGATGTAAAGATTGGTGAAAGGGTAATTAACAACATAGGCAGGGCAGTTATAGAAACAGATCTGGATCATTAAGTTGGATCCATTCAAACAAAGTACATTTAATGCATATTACAAAGTTACCAGCTTAGAGAGAAGGAAAGGCAGCACAGCCTTGGGAACAGTTTAGAGGTCATAATGGACAAGCAAGTCAACCCGATACAGCAACAAGCTAATGGAGAATAGCGACAACTCTATCTGAGAAAGTACTGAACTCTGTAGACAGCATCATCAGTACCCACTATGGAATGCTTCCCATAGGTCTGCCCCATGTATTTTACAGGGGGTACTGGAAAACAGGAAAAGCTTCAGAAAATAATCCAAAAGAAAACATTTCAGCAAGGGCAAAATTGTCCTACCTGCAAAGATTTAATGAGTTCATCTGTTCAGTTTACCAAAAAGGAGAATGTACTGAGACACAGCTGTAGGGAAGTATATGTCTTCCCTAGAGAATCACTGCACAATAAAAGGGCTCTAACCTAGTGGAAGAAGCAATAGCAAATGCTGGAGATGGAAGCTGGAGATAGAGGAGCCAGGCAGCACTAACTGGAAATAGGCTTTATTTTTAAAAATGAGCAATTCATTACAGGAATAAGATAAGGATGATACTAAGGTATATAGTCCACCTTTTGTGGACTTCAAACCAAAGCCTTCTGTAAGACAAGTTTTTTAACTTTATTCTGATACAGCTGAGTGAAATTACACAGCTCTTGATTACAGCTGAATGAGACTTTCTCATGCCCTTGTCTGGATATTCTCTCTCTATCTCCCGTTTCTTGGGCACTTTCCATCTATGGATTTCAATCCCTTCTCCTGGGCAGAATCGGTGACAGACAGGACTTGTGTGCAATGGTTTCCACTGGGATTCTAGGTTTGGTGCAGTCTCATCTCACTGTTGTGATGTGGTCTCTCCACCAGCCTTATCACTTCCATCCAAAAGCTCTGCAGATGCCTGATTTATGCAGTGCATTTCTGTCCTCAGTGTCCCATATGTCCAAGTTGAATTAATGGCAAAGGCATGAAGAAAACACAGGTCCACAAAAGTTCATTGGTCAGAGAAATCTACTTTCAGCATCTTAAGAGATGCCCAAACTGGACCATGGCACCAGCTAAGGCTGGAACTAGTATCTGCACTGTGGAGCTAAGTAATTTCTTGGGCCACCATCAAAGACCATGGGCCTGGAACATGTCTACAAGAACCCCTGCAAATGTGAAACCTCGGTGTTTAATTAGGTCTTCACCCCAAAACCATCTGCTTGACAAGGGGTAGTGGTGTTGGTAGATATGGGCTTTTATAAGCTTTAATTAAATTCTAGGCTAATTCCTAAATCTGGAGAACATTTGGAAGTGGGTAGTTGCAGTGTTTCAGGCACCCCGCTACAAAATTCTTACTGTTTCAAAGAAAGACTTGAACAGTGAAGGCTCTTTGGGCTGATGGCCATTTCAGGAGAGCTGCTAGGCTACCCTTCACTGCTTAGAAACTTGTAGGGTAGGAAAGTAATGTAATTTCATATGGCAGGAATGAAACCATGCTGAAATGTGGGTTTGCCTGAGGAAGGTGGGTAAGAAGAGGAAGCAGTCCTTGTCAGTACAAGGAAGCACTGAACAATAAGGGGAGGAGCAGGCTAAAGAAATTCCTATTTCCCAAGAGTTTCCTTTTAAGCACAAGGTGGGTGTGTCTCCCTCCAACATAAAACACATCCTAAAATAAACATGCACAATTATTTGTGAACATACACATTCCTTATGGTGCAATGTTGTTTTGTATCCATTTAGGAGTTACAGCCAGAACCTTACAAGCGGCTCAGACAGCAAAGGAAACAGAAATTGAAGCAGAATGAAATTGTTGTGCTAAAAAGCAACCAGTTGTGCTTTCTTTTCAGTAATTGTTTGGGTTAATTTTTAAACAAACACTCGTACTCCTCCTGGTGCCTCCAACAACAACAACAAAAAAAAAAAACAACCCCAAAAACAACAAAACAAAACAAAACAAAAAACCCCAAACAAAACTAAATTGTTTAAGGAGCCTCGTGAAAGGCAAAATCAACACACAGAGCAGTTAGGAACAAAACATGGAAGGAATCAGTAGTGACCAGTAGCTGGCACAAGTGAGTAAGAGTAGGACATCACAATGCCTATTATTACCATACTATGAACAGGGTCCATTACTGGATGTTCTCTGAAGGTAGAAGAAGGAAAACCTCAAGATTACTTGATTCCTTTTGCTGTAGAAAATTATGACTGGAGGGAAAGTGAGTAACTGTGTTTAAGCCTTTATTGAATTTTCATTAGGTGGATGTCTGCATGGTTATTTTACATAAAGAAAATAAGTTCATTACATTATTTTATTTCAGATTTGTTTATAAGACAAAGCTGGGGAGATCATGGCATTCTCTACAGTCCTGTCTTTTTCTCATTACTCAGTGTTTCAGTACAGACACTTGGGCTGACAAGAGCAAGGATGAGAATGCAGAAACTGTGTTCAAGCCTCGTCAGATCCCAGGAACGGACTAGGCATATGTGTATCCTACTCTTTGGTAGACATTCCTAGGAAGAGCCAGCCACTACAGGAAGGGGTGTAATACCTCCAAAGTAATGTTTCTTACTTGGAATTTGTCCTAAAAGTGCCTCAATATGGTGGTAAGGGGTCCACTGATGATTTCTGGTGAGAAAGGTGTAAGAACTCAGTTTTAGCTAATAAAGTGTCAAGCATTTTACTACCAGAAAGTTAGTTTAGGATGTTCAGTCATCACAATAACTGATTTAAAAATCCAAAAGCTAGATCTGGCTGGGGAGCCAGGCTTACAAGATACTCAACTCACTTTTATTCCGTCCCTGTTTTTAATTGGCAACGGTTTTCAGCAGTCTGCAGCCTTCAACTGCTAGAGACTTGCTGCTGGCTTCAACAGAAGCAATGGTACTTCAGCAGCGGTGAAGTGTTTAGCACATACCATTTCCAGAATAATCCATAGGGAAAGATTAGCTACCCATTCTGTGATTTCAGTAATTAGACAGATGCCCTGCAGCTCAAAGCTGTGAAACAAGAGTACACACTACAGTACTGGAGACTGACAAGTGCACAGTTCTCTCCCTCCTTTTCCACAAGTTGTGTTAAGCCTCTCACACATGAAGCTGTATTGGATAAAACCCCAGATACAGAATGATTCTTAATCAGTATATGGGATAAGGAGCCTGGTTAGAACAGACTTTTCACTCCTTCTTGGCTGAGCTGAGATCACTGGCTCAGTCTTTAACTTATATGAAATCTGTTTGGCGTCTCGTAATTCTAGAAAGACTGTTTTCTGACTGCATCAGAATGCCAAACTGTCAGCATCTTTCTGAGTACTGGAAGAAATTTCAGCAAGGTTAAGACGCTGAGGAGAAACAGCCTCTTGTATCTCCCAGAATCTAACTAAACAAATATGCTCGTATTAGTTTAACACAAGTTACTCCAGTTGGACTAAGGTAACAGTAAGAGAAGTACCGTGACACCAAATATCAGAACAATCAGAGAATCATTTTAAGCAGTTTGCATTTGGTGTTACATTATTCTCAGTATGGTGCACAGCTGAATTTTAATTGTCATCGCTTCCAGATGTCAAAAGTCTGTATTCCAAAATATTCAAAATATAACAGCACGGCAGCTACACTTCCTGAAACTTATACCATAATTTAGGTTAGGATTTCACATAGGAATGGAACCATGTCCTGAACGGTGTCTCTTGAGATGCCATTCCCTTATTTCCTGTGTGTAGGGCATTAAGATTTTGCACAAATAATATCGTTCCTATCTCTCTCATGTGAAATAGTTTGCCCTGTGCTTTTCCTTACAGTGTAGACATCCCCTTTTTCCACTAAAATGTATTAGTTAAAATTATAAAAAGAATTAGAGATTTCTGATTGATTAACCATGTAATTGCCTGTTGATGGTTAAGAAACTAGTAAGAGTAAAACCCTTCTCTTATTGCCATCTGTAACCATTTGGTCCTCTGGCTTCCTCACACCACATATTTCATCTTGGGAGGGAGGATCCCCATTGTTGCCTATTTATGCAGCCTTTCAGCATTTCATTTAGTTATTTAAAGAACATTCATTTCAAGACTAAAGCAGCTGGAAAAGTCTGCAGCATGTAAACTGTACTTCGAGTAAAATGGCCATATATGACTTAATTCATCTAGCTTCAATCTATCTTATTGTCAGTCTGCTTGAAATCCTCTACATATGTGTCGCATTCCCGCTAGAAATAGTTTAGAGACCCTGGCTGGCCTTACTTTGCAAGATAATTCACTTTTTAAAAGAATATTTTGACGTTCAGAGAAGATTGTACTTGCAAGGAATCATAGCATTTACAGGAGCAAAGGGGATCTTTTGACTAAAGAACAGACCGAAGAAGCTGTACAGTGAAAACAGAAGTTTAAACTGGTGTTTAAACCCATGTTTTGGGATGAAGTATTTCATTCAGTGCATTGTAGCTCAGCTGCATGATCAATGTAAAGCACTACCCGAGCTTTTAGCAAACCATCTTGTCATCTTGACAAAGTGTAACTCCTTAGTTTGTTACCGTGGTGACAGCAGATGGGAAGATGGTGTGTCAGGGCACCAAGTGTTCACTTCATTTTGGCTGGGTTGAATCAAACCTTTTTCTATTGGTGGAACTAATCTGGTTCAGTGTTGAAATTCTGCAAACTGCATACTGAAATGAAAATTGCTACAAAGTGTTTGTACTGTGTTAGAAGAACGACTACTATGTCTGAAAGGCATTTCTTTCCCTGCAATGGAAGACTTCAACATCACTGAATCAGAGTGTTCATACTTAGGGTGAACAGATTTTCGGGGCAGAATCAAAGTGTCTCTAATGTCATTAGTACTTCTGAGTGCAGGAGGCATTCATTGCCCATCCTTGCATATCTGTCCCTTGGCTCTGCAGCTGTACATCCTTCTCTCCCCAGGTGTGCTAGGGCTGCATCTAGTTCAGTTCAGTTTTGTCCTCAAACCATCTTCCCTGGAATAGCTACATTGCCACATGGAAGCACAGTACATACACTTTTTACACTAAAGCCTTTTATTGGCTGGACTTCTTCTGCATTAGAAGTGACTGGTATAGGATAAAGTCTACTGTAGGATATGTTCTGCTGGCTTTGATAAGAAACCTGCATGACTAACATGGCTTTTCTCTCTTTTCTCCAGAAATCACAAAGCCACCACTAGCACCAAAACCAAAGATTATCGGTCATCTTTCTCCAGTAGCTGTTTCCAGATTTTCTCCTTCGCTGCCAAGGGCGGATTTTCTTCATAACCCGAACTCTATGTCTAGGGGTCCCAAACCGCCTATTGCTCCCAAGCCAAAACTGTCAGCTGACACGGAGGTCAAATCCAGTGTTTATACCAACAATAACTTAAATAAATGCTCAAATGGGAAACTGGTATGTCTTGATGGAGAGCTGTATGAAGGAAACCAATGCAATGCTGATTGCCCAGAATCTGAGGCAGGTAATGAATACATTGTAGTCCCTGAAGCTCAGCTGACCAGTAGAGACTGTAATGAGTTGGAACATGAGCATGATCAGAACCTAGTTTCCCCTGTGGAAAATGAAGTCTCAGAAACTCCAAAAGAGGTAGAGAAGGAAGAAGATAACATTGCTGATGATGAGAATACCAGTAATCAAGAAGTCAATGAAGATGAACACCATAACTCTTCAGATATTGCTGAAACAATGGGACCAGACTCTGAAGAGTCAACCAGAGACTGTGATCAGTCTGAAGCACTTTGTGAGGAGTCCTCAGATGCCTCTGATGGGGATAATGATGCTTCCAAGAATGCAGATGAAGATGAGGATATTGTAGGTGGTTGTAGTGAAACAAAAAATAAGGAGGAAATTTCTGACAACCTGGAACTTACTAATGACAGTAGTGATTGTAAGACTGACAGTGATAACGTTTTGAAAAGAGCTGAGGAACTAATGGGTGATACCTGTAAAGATACCATTGTAATGCCACTACCTGCAGATGACTCAGTCCCAGGTTGTGAGAAGGCAGAGCAGGAAGAGGAGGAACTGCCTGAGATTTTAGAAAAGGGAGATGGATGTCTAGCACACGATGGTGACCACAGTGCCCATTCAGAGCCCGATTTGGATATGAAAGGGGAGTTAGAAAATTATGACTGTGCAAGCCCTGACATGCTGCCTGGTGAGGCTGGTGATGAAACAGCTCCTGACTTAGAACCGTGTGAAGATGAACCCAGTGCTGAAGATGGTTTAGGAGAGTCCATCCATCAAGCAGCAGCTGAAGAAGAAGCAGACCCGTATGAGCACAATAATACAAACACAGGAAATGCCAGCGATGGCTGCCAGACCAGTGAGAGGATAGGTGAGGAGCAGACATCAGAGGTAGCCTGTGAAGCAAGCCAAGACTCTGGAAAAGGAGAAGAAACTGTGAATGCAGAGAATATGGATGATGGCTGTCAAATTCCTCCTTGTGAGAATGAATATGGTGAGGAAATACCCATGGAACATTCAGATGAGAATCTTCAAACAGAAGGGACTTCTCTGGATGAAGACGGTGTGATCTCTGATAGTCTACCTAGTAGTCCAGGGATGGAGTCAGAGCTGGAAAATGTGACTGTTGAAGAGCACAGTGAAAGTATTATGGAAACGTCTAAGTCAGATGAGCTGCAACTTGAAGACAATGAGGTGGAAGTAAACAGCCTCAGCAAAAGTGTCCCAAGTCCACCTCAACAGGTCCCACTTGAGGAAGAGTTAAGTAAGCATGGCAAAATGAATGTAGAATGCGTCACCAAAAATGTCTTGCATGAAAATTTATCAGTCCCTGAAGTGGTTGTTGTGCCTGAAGAATCAGAGGAAAGAGAAACTAGCAGTGATTCCCTAGATGACCCTTATGTTCTTCCTGCAGAAAATGAAATTGCTTATGATGGGCAGGCTGATTTAGGAACTGATCACAGTAAAAGGGGTGAATTAGACATGGATGGTGAAAACAACTTGCTGCCCATTGATCGTAAAAGCATTGTCACTAGAACACGGTCCCTCTCTGGGAAAATGCCGGGCTATGTCCCAGAAACAGTTCCAGAAGAAACTGGACCCGAGACTGATTTACCAACTTCCCACAATGGCTCTGGGACAGAAGATTTAAGCAATAATTTGTTTTCAGTGGAAGGAAAACCAGTGGAAGCCGATAGGGCATTACCAACCAAGTCAAGACGTTTCATTTTATATCCTCGCTCTTACTCTGTTGAAGGGAGAGAGATGCCTGTCTCTCTTTACAGAGACAGTGATGGCTGTGTACTGGATGGTGGTAGAATAAAAAGGACAGAAGACAAATTGTCTTTGCCTTGTGTCAATGGTTCCTCAGGTAGTTTTTCCCAGAGAAATCATCTTTCATCATGTGGTGTATCTACTCCATCCTCAGTTGTTGATATACCACCTCCTTTTGAACTTGCCTACATCACCAAAAAGCCAATCACTAAAAGTTCTCCTTCGCTTTTGATAGAGAATGACTCACCTGATAAGTATTCCAAGAAAAAGAAATCTTCCTTTAAGAGGTTCCTCACTCTAAAATTCAAGAAGAAAACTGAAAGTAAAGTCCATGTAGATGTTAATGTTTCCTCTTCAAGGTCCTCATCAGAGTCTAGCTATCATGGGCCTCCAAGGCTGATGGAGCTGGACAGGAGGAGCCTGAGTAGTTCACCTCAACTAAAATCACATGTGGGGAAGCTCCGTGCGTCTGAGTCTCCCTCAGCTGTTCTTTTCTATAAAGACAGTAAAAGGAAAGGAACACCCAAGTCCTTCAGCAGGAGTGTGTCAAGGGTGGAGTCCTTTGAGGACCGGTCCAGACCTCCTTTCATGCCACTCCCATTAACGAAACCTAGGTCCATTTCTTTTCCCAATGCTGACACATCTGACTACGAGAACATTCCTGCTATGAGCTCTGACTATGAGAACATACAAATTCCTCCTCGAAGGTCCACCAGAGCAGGAACTTTTACTGAGTTTTTTGAAGATCCCAGCAGGGCATTATCTGCTGCTAATGAGAATGATGGATATGTGGATATGAGCAGCTTCACTGGCTTTGAGAACAAGCAGCAAACCACAGACCAGGAAACAGAAAGGTACTGTAATAAATTATTATGTAAGACCTGCTAGCCTTGGCCACACAGAGAAGGCCTCTCCTGCTATGTATTGTAGGCACATCCTCCATGTTGCTTGGCTTATACCCCCTCTCAGGAAATGCTCACAAGAAAGATAGGAAGAATACAAGCTAAGCCTTTTATCAGTGGGGAAAAAAAAAAACAAAACCGAAATCAAAACCAAAAAAAGATACAATTAACTCTTTAGCTTGTACATATATACTAGCAAGTCCAGCGGATCTGAATCCTATGGTTTACAGATGCAAAACAAAGAACGTTTAAAAATATTTGGTTTATCCAATGGATCTAATTTTTATGGCTTAAGGGGGGCAGGCAGAGCTTGCTTTGTTCTTCAGTAAGAAAGGTTTCTGACTTCTTGACTGAAGGAATGGAGACCCTATTTGCTGGAAAAGGTCCTGCATTATTTTTTCATTCCTTTCAATTTCCTAAACAACTATGCATATATATAATTTATCCTTCGAAGTACATCAGCTAAGTATAGATGAGAAGATCCCAAATCATTAACTAATCAGACTAGACAATGAATTTTAAAAGTTGCTTTAAAGCCTGTCATTATGGCCCTTTGACAGAGCTGCTGATTTATAAATGAATTAAATAGCTCTGTCTGAAATCACATGCATTGCTAACATTAATAACAATCTTTCATCACATTCCATTAGATCATTTGCAAACAAGTAAATGTCCTTTTCATAGTTACATAGGAGCAATGAACTCAAGACCTTTGAAATTGAATTTGAATCTGAATCTGCCATCTGATTATATCATACAATCAGTGGAGTGAAGGGATCTAAATAAGGTGTTTTCCCTTAAGTTGATGTTAAACAGGTAATGAGAAAGGAATGTGCAAAGCAAATTAATGAAAAGGAACGTCCTCAATGCGGTTGTATTTTATTAGAGCTGTGTGAAAAAGATAGATATATTAAAAGCATGGGTTTTGTGTCCATTTTCATCCACCTTTCTCCTTCTAAAAGTCCGATACTTCTGTTTCTTTGCAACATTTATTTGTTCTGGTCCTCTTCCCTCATCATTGTGAAGGGAACAAACCACGGGCATTTCATACATCCCTCTTCTGATATTTCAGGCTTGGAGACTAAAAGAACTTTTTAACAGTTCTGAATGAGTCTTGCAAACCATTTCTAAGACTCGAATGATGTACAGTGCTTTGCCTTTCTGAGAGAGGAGAGAATTGGTTGGGCTGGGGGAGAGGAGTATGACTTGGGGAAAGAGATTGCATCAGTGCTTAAGCTGTAGACCAAATGTGCCAGAAGCTGAGGGGTCTGGGGCATGGGCCTGTGCTTTAGCTCTTTGGAGATATTAGCCCTAGTGGTGCTGACTCTGGGACATGGTGGAGTACAGTGCAGCTTCACAATGCTCGCAGCCACATCCCCAGAGCAGTGCTCAGCAGAAGCTGACAGCCCATTAGTCACACTGATTTCAGTGCTTTGCATTGCGCCCAGCACTCTGACGTTTGCTCTTGGAAAAGCTGGCCAGTTCTTTGTGTCCATGAAACACCGCCCACTTTAGGTATTTCTTGAAGAACCAAGTTAAAAATATTAAAACTACGTCAATTGCTGTGACTCGGGCCCATTTATGAACTTCCTGTGGAAGCCTGTTGTTTCAAAGGGAGAGCCAATCCAAACTGGTTCAGGAAGTCTCAAGGTCAAGGCGTGAACATAATTTTTCAGTCTGCTTCTTGTTGTGCATGCAGTTTTTGCTGCTGGGGGAGAAATGAAGGCTAGGCTCCTGAACAACCCCTTTATCAAGATAACCAGGGTGGAGGGGAAGAACATCAGGCAGACAGCAATATACATACACCGCTGCTGAGATAGCTGTTATTTGCTGTATTTGTCAGGATGTTTTGGACAAAGGCATGCCTGAAAAGCTTTGATGAAATGTAAATGGGTAATACACATCCAATGGCATAATATACTTGGAGAAACAGCATATGGCTTAATTGTAAAGCAAAGCAAGTCATACAAGTACAATGCACGTGAACCTCTTTACACATGCTTACATGATGGATGGACATAGATGTTTTTATTTCCTGCTAAAGCAGCTCTGCTTAAAAGATTTCTCAATGGACTTGAGCTTTCTAATATGAATACCTATCAAACACAGCTCTATCACAACCACACAGGGGTGACAATTACTATGAGCCCCAGCCTGCTCATATCCTGAGGCATATTTCAACTAATTTGAGAGTGCAAGTGTGTTGGATTAAACCCTTGCAGTATGTGCGATTTGAGGCCATGAACTTCTTTTTGGTGCACTCACCTGCACAGCCCTAGTACTTTAGCATCTGGTGATACCTTATGGAATTGCTACATTTTGATGAATGGCCAAGTCTAACTCTTTTATTACACTTCAGAGAACAGAATGGGAGAGTGCTATAAATGATTATAATAATTCAGAAACCTCCACTACTGTGTGTGACTGGGGAAAAGCAGGGTGGGAGGGGGGCTTACACAAACGGACAGATGAAAAGATTCACTGTTTAATTTTCCTGCTTAAAAGAAAAGACCATGTGGAGTAGTTTTAAACCAATAATTTCTAATTAGAAGCAATCACATTTATAGAAAAAGTCCAACAATGAAACTGTTCTGGAAATATATCTTAACTTAGAATTACCATTGCTAGAAGACAACTAGGAATATTACCCCCAAAGGGCTATTACTGTGTATCCCCAAAATTTAGCCATCCTGTATTAATAATTAAACTCTTGATTCGGATGTATGACAACACAGATCATCATTAGCCTTCTGTACAGTGCAGAAATAATGGGACATACGTGGGATTGGACAAAATTCCCCTGATCATTCCCCAGTCCACATAGTTTGAATCAGACTCAATTCTCATTTGCTTTTGAAAAGTCACTTTCTAGCCCCTTTTCTCTGAAGAGTTGCATTGCAAAGTGCAGAGCAACACAAACCAATTGTTCAGGCTGAAAGCAAAAGACAGCTGCGCCCCACCTCTGGGACAGTACATAGTAACCTATGGCATTGCCTTGGGCCTCAACAGCTATAAATCAGAGCAGTCTCACCAAAGTTACTGGCTAAACCTCCATCAGATGAAAATCAGTTAGAATTAAAGTATTCTGGCACGTATCTTGAAGAATAGCTTCACTAACCCAGCTTGACCTTCAGAGCATCAGCTGTACATATGGCAGTGTGATAAACATCAAGGGGACAGGAAAGAGATTCCTCAAAGCCTCATTTCTTAGTCTACCACAGTATCAGATCCAGTGGTTTTAGGGGAGATGGAGCCTTTTGTCACGGTTTGGATAAGGTCAGGAAGATGGCATAGGTTGGGTGTTTTCGGATTTTCATTTCCCCTTTTTGCTTCCTACTTAAAGTCAATAATTTGGATTTACCAGGTTTGCTAAGTCTCAATCCTTTCTGATAAGATGCTCAAAATCCAGAGCGGAAAGAAGATATGGAGAAGAATTAAAAAGGAGTATACCTTCAGGTCCACAGCTAATCCTGCTGTAATGCTGAATATTCATCAAAGTGAGCTACAAGCCCCTGTTGCTGTTACCTGTACATTCCTCTGTCCTTCCACATAAATGGTCATTGATAGATAGTAGACAAACCTCAGTCTGATTACTGTACTTAACCAACAGCAGGACTTGCTAAGACTTTGACTCTCAAGTGAATTCCTTGGGGACAGCGTGGGGATTCCAGTGCTCTGTGCAATTACACCAAGGCTCATGGCAATTCCTAATAAGTCTCTAGAATTGCAGTCTTGTGCCTGCAAATTACTTTCAAGACTCTGACTTTCCACTGCTTTTCAAGACATATGGCACCTATCTGATGCTTCTCAGCTTCAGCACAATCAAGAAAGCCAATCACCTCTTCAGTATGTAAATATGTTTTATCCCCAAGGGATGTGCTTCTTCAAGAAGATGGAGAAAAATTTGTCTTTAGTAGAAAGTCAGGAAAAAAAACATGGGTTATGTGTGTCAAGCAAGTGATACTTTTCCTTTGATTTGGCCAGGCTGAAGCAGGAGCACACAGGTGCCTAGGAACCAATAAAACAGTGCCAGCATCTGAAGTGCTAGCATTGGAGAGCATGTTTCATGGGTAAGCAGCTACATTAAAAGCTTTGTAAGCAATCCTCTTTGTGCACAGCCACAGTCGATCTGGGCTTCTGCCAGGCCTACACACAAGATCACTATGTCGGCGCAGACCAATATCAAAATGTATACCAAAATCATTTTAGACAGCAATAGAACCACCGACTGTTGTTGAGGGGCCGTAAAGAATGCAAATCCCTCTACTTTAAAAGGAGAAAAATTCAGTGGATGAGCAGTTACTTTCCCTTCCCCTGAGTATTTAAGCTGTCCCCTTGCCTCACCACTGGATTCATCAACTGATGTTCTATTCAATTATGCCACTTACGTGATTATATCCTCTCTGCTCCCTGCAGGTCAGCAGCCACTGATTAGCTCCAAGACTGCAGCCAGGGACAGTCTGTATGACTGCCTGTTCCCTACCCATCTGTAACATACACCAAAAAGGCTGAACAAAAGTGGCACAAAACAAACATTGTAGAACATGAATTCTTTGCCTAGAAATGGTCTAAATAACATCCTACTCAGACCTTCATATGCCCTGAAGGTTAAGGTGATATTTAAACCATTAGAATGAATTTCCTCCAACGTAGCATGGTTTTAACCAATAAAATCAAGATGTCATATTCCTGGCTCTCTCTGCTCCTTCAAATGCGAAGCACATATGTAAGACAAATCCCCAACACTTAGAGAGGCACAGTGTGGTATCTAAACACAGCACATGAAGGATAAGGGCAAAGTCTAGAGATAATTATGTAATGGAAGCCGCAGCATAAATAGTTCACACACCAAAATAGCAATGATGAATAAAGGACAATCAATGTTGTCATATTTAAAATAGTAAAAGAAATATACAGGAATATTGCATATCTTTTGTTTTAACTGTGAATTAATGCCATTTATATAACCTCAAGGAAATTCAGGATGCTTTATTTTACATAAAGCATTACCAGTAAGTTTCCAAATAAAAAGGAAACCCAATACAGCAATACTGCTAGGTTTGTCAAAGTGGCAGTGTGTCAGAGGTGCTCAGATACTACAGTAAAGACAGGCAAGCAGGCAGAGAAGCTTGTTTGTGGAGAAACACTCATGAGGTTAATAAACGTACCTGAAATTGTTCCAGAATAACTACTGAAAGAATCCATCAGCTCTTTATCAAAGGCTGATGTGCATCTCTAGTAAGTTTAAAAATCAGAGAAATACTTGCTGAACTGAGGCTCAGTAAGAGTACCGGTCAACCTACAAGGCTGGTTTTTAATGCTGAGTGCAGAGACACACAACTTCAAAGTCACTGGCCCCATGTGTTTGGAGTCACAGACAGGCATGTGTTGTAAAAGCCTACATAAGAAAATGGGTGAGGAAGTGCACAGAGTAAAAGAGGAGATAGTCTGCACACTAGAGCTCATGCCATCCAGTGGCTATGGCTGAGCTGCACAGCACTCAAAAGTCCTTAAATACAAAACATACTCTGTGTGGAAGGGTTTTGTCATTAAAATATGAACACAGTGATGCTAATTACCTGCTACCCTGAATGCAGTTATGAGTAGCTGAGTTTGGCCCTCCAGCTAGTCATTCCTCCATAGACATGGACAGTCAGTGGAGCTGATGCTGGGGTAGAGATTTTGCCTGTGGTTCTGCCAGTACTGTGTGCAACCCTCTGGAGCACGGAATCCAGTTTTTTGACAGGTTTCAGGGAATGTGTCCTGCCAAATGCAAAACCATCTTCCCTCTATCTCTTGGGATTTATGCTGCATTTGGAAGGACGTCCCAAGTTTGTGACCTGTTTTAAGTAAGGCAAAGGGCAAGAGGTAAACCAGCCATACAGAAGGATCTGATCAAAGGTCACTGACCAAGTAAGGACTTGAGTGTTGTCAGCAAGAAAGCACATCCATGTGTCCTCTGCAATTGACCATGCTGCTCTTCCAAGTAATTCTTGTTTCAAGTTGTTTTTCCCTGCCATTCTGGGGACATTAACACCATGGACCCCAGCACACAACCAAGTTTTTGGGGACATCCAAGGGGAAAGGGAACAAAATGCCTTTCCAAGGCACTAACTGTAGCAGCACGCCACCTTTACTGTTGTCACTGAACTCCCAGCCCCAGAGAAGGAGTGGTCCTTAAATCTGTGGATTTACTGATCCCACATACCATCTCTACTGCAGATCGGAAATTCCCCAGGAGCACTTCTGAGGGTGCAGCAGGTTATCCTCTGTGTAGGACTTGTTTCTCCCCTGATAACCAATTCCTGTAGCAGTTCTACAGTGCAAAGGCTTTCTGTGAAAGAGAGAGAGCAGGTAGAGTTCATTCAAGCCGGAATCATCCCTTTGGCAAAGAACATAGTTACTGATCAGAAAAGAATTAGAGATCCTTGGTAAAGTCTGAGCCAGTAGCACAAGCAGGTATGACAGTGGTTAAGCATTTGAAGTGTGCTGGTATGCAGCTGGGAGGAGAATCCTAACAGCGGTGTCACTGTTTTTATCAGAGATATCTGATAAACACGGCTGTGATACTGCATCAGATGAGCACAGAGAATGGCCACCAGAAATTCCCGAAGCCTTTCCCTCCTTGGATAAATGCAGCAGCAGCAACAGTTACAGCTAAAGCACCTAACTGCTGTGTATTAAAATACAGATGCAACTGGCCCTTTCCATTGATAATTAATTCAGTTGAACTGAGGCCCTAAGAGAACCTCAAGGCTGTGGTTCTTTTTGCCTTAACACAGAGCAAACAAAGGGAAGGAATGCTAAAGAGAGAAGCAAAAATGCCTCATACGTAAGGAGGACTTGTGAAAGGAGAATTGGCACCACATTTCCAAGTGTTTCTGATGTTTGCTAGAAGATAGAGGCAGAAGAAAGCCACGTGACTTGCTATCTGAAGAGCTCTGTGGTATGCTTGCCCGTGTGTTGCCCGTATCAATACTATTCTCACCCCAAAGAGCCCAGTTACCACTGTTTCTTGTTTTAGGGTAACACTCAAGGAGAATTCTGTCAAGAAGATAAAATCAACTCACACTTCACTTTTTCTTCTTGTTGCAACCAGAGCTGCTCAGTACAGGCATGGCTGTCAGAGGATATCCAAAAAAAGAGCCCCATTTTCAACACTGTTCACACTGTCTTTTGGCTTACTGCTGTATAGAGTAACAGCAGTGCTGCCGACATCAGTTCATGCTATTGTACCCCACAGCTGGAGTAGAAGCAAGTTAACTCAAGACTAGACCTGGAGATGAACTGGGGCAAAGCAGGCTCTCGGGGTGTGTGAACTGTCGAGGAAGATTAAAGCCCTGAGCTACAGATTCAGTTATTTTGGGGAAAGGTGTTCCCATCCTTTCCTCTTTTTGCTTTCTCAGAGAAACAAATCCTAGCTGCTGACTCCACTCAGTTCCTAATTCTCTGCCCCATAGGTCCCTGCTCTGTGCCTGAGCTATCATGCATGCACAGCACTGATGAGATGCTTTACATGAGAGAGAATTTCCTTTTTATAGGTCAAGCGCTTCCCAGGGCTGGTGATAATGTTAATTATGGAGGTAGCACAAAAGGGGCCTAGGCCCCTTAAAAGTGTGTATGGCTCTATTCTATGTAATATTGCTGATGGTTATTAAGCCAAGGAGAAACATGGCTATCATAAGCACTGTGTGAGGTTTCTTAAAGAAACATAAATTAATGTTAAAAAAAAATATACATCTATACATACAGCTTATCTTTATCTCAATGTGGAACACATGCTACACTCTGGATCTTTTACGTGGGAGAAAGTCACATAAAAATGCTGTAACAGAGGGAAGGAAGATCATGGATTGAGCCTAGAGACAAGGGAAAGAGACATTTTCACTCGTGATCTGGTGAACATGGTGGAAAATTAGAATCCCAGCAGCTTTCATCAGTTGCTGCCCTTTGCAGCATAAATGTGAAAGAAAGTTTTCTAAGTTTGTTGAAGAGCAAGGGATCCTAGTACTGTACCCTGACTTCAGGCTGTGCACAGCCTATTGAAATTCTTAACAATAGCCACAGCCAGCTCTGACATGAGTCATGTCTTTATTTCTGTTTACTTTAGTATTGTCTGAACTGCCACAGGGAGCTAGAAGGTGGTAGCGGTTAATGCAGCACTTCCAGCTGCTCACAGACAGGGAGCAGTCTGCTGGAGATAGCTAACACCTTGCAGCTCAGGTCTGGGCACAAGGCATGCTTCACCTTGTACTGTCAGGCATTAGAGGGGTGGGGAATTGTCTTTCCAAGAAAAACAAGGACAGAAAGACAGATATTAAATGCTCTTGGATAGCAAAGCTTTTCAAACAAGCACCTTTGAGAAGTGTTTCTGGCCAGTACCATATAAATGTCATATTGATACTGAAGAAGAAAAGATTTTAACACATTGTCCAGATCCAGGTACCAATCTTACAGCAGCTCCATGCCCACTCTCCTGTTTCCTCATATCCACGGAGCTGTTTGTCCTGGTTCACGCTGAGGATGCAAGTGTGGGGGACAGTATAGATAGGCAGGAAGGCAATTTGCTTCCCCAGGACAGCTTTGCATTGCACCTCACAGTCCTGCACACACAACAAATGCCTCCCAGCATAGCCTCAGAGGGCTGCCACTGCTCAGCTACAACATGCTGGGTCTAACCCTGTCTTTGCTTATGAGGAATCACGGTTCCAGGAGATGGTCCCAAGTCCTCAGGAGGTTTTGCCTCTATTAGCAGCTGGACTCCGTTCTGATGGCTACTTCTCTGATCAAATTACAGCGCAGAGGAGGATTGTCTACATGTGGCCATCTTGATGTCCTGAGGGCTTACAAGCCTGGGAAGACTGCTTTGTCTTCTCCATTTCCATTATAAGAACCACAGATATATTTCAGGGGGTTACACAGGAGAGACTCTGCTGTGTATCGCAGATTTGCCCTGGATGATGTTTATATGGGCACAGAAGTGCTACTGGTGTGATTTAAGCGTTTCTAGCACCACACAGAAAAAAAGCATGCCCTGCAGACAGGGTGATGAGACTGCAGATTGGCAAGAGCAGCCTGTTTGAAACGGCCAGGTCTTTTACTGTCGCTGAGTGTTCTTATGCACGCCTTTCTCCTCTCCCACCCTTCCTGAGAAGATTTATTGAAGGAGAGATTGCACATTACAATTCTGCAGCCTTTCGGAATCCACTGCTCAGTGAAATGGGGTACATCTCTACATTAGATTTGTAACAAAACCAACAGAATGCTATTGCATTTTAAATGCAAATCTAATCTAGTAGTTTACAGTTTGTTGTACCACCCAGCAAAGCTGTTTATAACATGCAGTGCATTTTTAATTATCCTACAAGAATTCTTCTTTTACAGGACCCAAAGGGTAAATGTAAAACCTGCCTTAAGGATTTGCTGTTCAGTGGTGTACAACAATAAATTTTCTTCTAATCGACCAATTAGAGTTAATGGATGGAAGAACATATTTAAGAGGCAGTGTCTGTTTTGCCAAGACCCCTCCTAAAGAGCTTATAAAAGGTCCCTTTCATTTGAGTAATTGGCTGGATTAATTAGATGCTGTCCTTCAAAGCCTAGCGCCAGCAGATTCAGACCTATCATCAGAGAACACCTTTTGGTGCTCAGTCTGACTCATGCTACACCAGCTTTATCAGTATCACAGGGATGTTCTCACACTTTCTCAGAGGAAATGCAGCTAGGTACAAATGAACTGAGACAAGTGATAGTGTCTCAGATCTGTGTTCAGCAGTCTCCATCCAGACATTCTGAGATGTCTTAAATGAAATACCTCCTCAGTCTGCAGGCAGTTTGTTCTTATGTCTTGCAGACATTTAGTAAACTTGGGCCAAAACCTCAGGTAGAGGCATAGACCCACTATGTCTCCCCGATGGGCCTGCTAGGCAAGTGGACCTATTCAAGAATAGCTAGTTTGGAGTTACTGATGAAAGCTTCTCAGTGAGGCTTGTTGACCCTCTTACATTTCAGGTATCAGACTGCATTCTTATTTCTGAGAGTTGGCTAGAAGATCTCAGAAAGGTCTCTTCCTCAGCACTGGACTGCATGTATACAGCGCAGTACATTTCTGGAGTCAAACCCTTTGGTCTTTAAACAAGTAAGGACAATATGTAAGCTAAAACTGAGCAGCTCAAAATCTTTCCTTTAAACTTTCTGCTTTCACATTGTCAGGCTTAAAAAATCCAGACAATGGCAGCGAAATAAAAACACATTGCGGCGAATACGCTCAGGGTAAAGAGCCACAGTTGAGTGACATACATGAAGATGACAAAAATGTAAAAATATATTTTAAACTGTGCTGGAGAAACAATTCATCTCACTATTTGATTGGAGTTCTAAGGAAAAGCATTGCTTCACTGGCTGCAAGAGAATTAAAATATGTGTGCCTAACTGAAAAGTCCAAGGAGAAAAAAACAAAACAAAACAAAACCAACACAACATTTTTTCTAATTGTTTCATTTGAAAGTTAAAAAAAAAAAATATAGATACTGAGATAAATTCTGAACTAAAACATACTTTTGAACTGCAGAATTAAGATGGTTTTGATTTCCCAGAATTATTGAGGAGGCAAAAATCATTAATAGATTAATCCCAAACAAATGTCAAAAAACTACACAATTTTTACTCATGCCAAGCCTGCAAGCTTTAGCCAAGCAAGACTGCAGCCAGCTCTACTTTTAATCTGGAAACCAAAACTGATGTTTCAGGAGACAGACAAGAGTCACCAGGCATTTTCATTCAGCCTCACATATTGGCAGTTAAGCTCTGTTGCTCTCCTTCTGGAAATATGCTGCTTTAACAGCTGGGTGAATCTCTGAAACACAAGAAAACTCAGTTCACTTTATGTTTTTCCCCAAATGTCAGGAAAGAAAAGCCATATATAGCCTTGGTTAGTTTAGAATTCCAGGAGCTCCCTTTGTTTTCCTGGTAAGGCTGCAGGGTAGTTGAGTCTCAAATCAGATATGTACTTTCAAGTCCAAAGGGAATCCCTGCTGGAAGGACAGCCATGAGATAAGAGGTTTCTTAGCAGTGTCAGTTCCTTTCATATGTCCTCAGATCTCTCTGAAAACTCGTAGGAGAAGCTGCCAAACCTCCCTGCCCTTCTGATAGGGAGGTATTTATGCACACCCAGCTTGCAAGAGCTCAGGAACTTTAAAACCCAAGAGACTGGGCGCTGCTTTGTTCAGCACTGGTCTTTGTGAGAGGGAGAGGAGCATTCCAGACACAGTCTTCCTCACACTGCCTGAGATCATTGAACCTTGCAGCACCAGCGCTAGGAAGCACTGTTAGAGCGATGAAGGAAAAACATGATGCATTTTTCAGTGTTTTCCTACCCCAGGCTCAGTTTTCAGCTTGTGTTTCATGGGATCTGCTTTCTAATACTCCCCAACTCTTTCCTGGTAGCAATATTACACTGGGAATCTTAGCATGAGGCTAAGACACATCTAGTACAAGCAACCACTGCTTCAGAAAGTCTCTGTGGGAGAGATTTAGGCTGGGGCTGACTGTCTACAGAAATGGCCCTCAAAAGTGAAAGACATTGTGGTCGATAAGAAAGGTTGTCTGATCTGTACAAAGTCCTTTGTGGCTCTGGCAACACAAATAACTGGAGTAATGCTGACAATGGTAAGAGAGGAGTTTTAAGTTTTATTCCAGTCAAAAATACTTTGTTCGTTAATTTTCTTTTTCAACATTACTATTGTCATGTAGACAGGTTTCTTTCTGATCCTGGTATCACTGTGTTCTTGCCCTGGTTTGCTCCCAGACCTGGCTGAGCGGTGTTGATAAAGGAGCCGATCCTGCTAGTACAGGGAAATGACAGCTCCCTTTCCATCGTAAGAGTCTTTCAGGGCGGCATGGCATTCATTACACTGAACTTACTGCGAGTATTTTCCATGGAAACTGTGGAACAAGGGACGGCCAATAAAATGAAAATAGAACATATAGACTCTGGTTCCAAGTTTTAGTGACTAGGTTACACTGCCAAAAATAAACAAAGAAAGAATAATCAGGAACACACCCCTGATCTCCCGTCTCCGACACGTGCCATGTCATCAGTTTCTTTTTGTGAAACTTATCATCTATTTCTAATTGGATCCACAACCCAGTCAGAAAAACATTAGTAAATACATCATAGCTCAAAAAAGTGACTATATAAGTGGAATCTGGATGAGAAAATGATACTGTGCCAGATGCTCATTTGGGATACATTGATACGCTCTTGTGATTTGCACCTCTGAGGATCTGAACAGCTGCTAACGATAATTCAGGCTAGCACCTGAAAATAGAGCGAGCGGAAACATTTTCCAAAAGGGAAAAATTAACAAAAGCATTCTGCGTGAACAATGTATCTGTTTTGACAAAGTTTACAGGAAACTCCTATATGCTGTAGCCTAAGATACAGGAAACCCAGTCTCTCCTTCTTCCAGGTCTGCTTTTCATCCCAGATCACTTTGAATCCATCAGCACTGGGATTTAGATTCTGAGTTTCTCACAACTCAGTGCCTGAAACACCAGTGATAGGGAGAAAAGAATACTCATAGGTCTTAGTCTCAATGCAACCAAAAATGGACATAGTTCTGCTTCATTTCTAGAACATCTGAAAGAATTTATTTTCAGTTTTCTGAGGCTCAAAAAAAAATATCTAAGCTTCAGATGTTGCAACAAAGAAAAACAGTTGTCTCCTGGTAAAGCCTCTGCAATCTGAACCAACAGTCCAGATTCTGCAGTAATCAGTTTGCCATTCTACACGTAGCAGATAAAATAAATTTTTCAGCATTGCTTTAAACTGTGAAGTGTTTGTCTCACAGAGTCTTTGTAAAAGTAAGTGTCTCAGACAAAAACCTGGGTGAATGGGAAGACAATTCAACCAAAAAACTTCAAGGCATAAAAGGGAGCAATATGATAGTTGGATGCTATATTAAAAGGTATCCGAAGACTTTTCATATAGATAAACATGGCATGACTTCAACCATGAAATCTATGTGACAGGCCAGGCTCTTCAAAGAGTGGGATCACGATGGGAAGTTGAGAAGATTTGTTGGAAAGTCTTGGAGCACCCCCTACTCAAAGATACTGATTTTCATTTCAGTGATAAGTGAACTGATTATTTAGGCCAGAGAACAGTGTACCTGCTGCAAAACATCACTGTAGACCATATAGTATAGGGCCAGACAAGATCTTTTCAGAGTGATTAGAGTTGCTTCTTGACCTTTCACAACCTTTTTTGCCAGTGGCTTCAACACCACAGTTTGTAAAGCAACACCTGCCTGCAAAGGGGCTGCTGAGCATCAGTGATTTCCCCGTGTCAGGCAGCTGCTTCCCCAGGTCAGTTATGTTGCCAACCCATTGGGAGTTTGTGAATCACTCAGGTTTCCACATCTCTTATTCTACCAGGGGACATTCATTCCCAGACCAGGGAGGGAATTGACAGCTGTGTGTTGATGCAGAGAATCATACCACGAGCTGGTGAGAGGACATACCTGGATACTTTTAAATCTGTAGAGAGCGTAGGCAGCTCCACTGCATTTTCCATGGCTCCTATGGATAATGCCTTTCCTTGCACTGATCTCCTTTCTGATCCACTGTATGATACACTGGTCTTCCTGCCCATGGTGCCCTCTGAAAAGTAAACAGCATGAAGTAGCTTCAGAATACACGGCAGAGATAAGCAGGACTGGGCACAAACCAGGTGTGTGATACCCCACATGTCCCCATGGCCTTGTGCAGCCCACATTAAAGCCTAGACTATGGTATTAAAACAGTTTAAGCTGATCTATTCCACTACTGCCTAGCCTGATCCTCCTCTTTGACCTTGGCCATGACCTCTTCCTCTGCATTGTTCCAGAGGCCTGTTTGACCCCATTCAGACAGCTAAATGGGTAAAACCTATTTGTTTTTCTGGTGCAGAGCCAGGTGCAGGTTGAAGACCCGGGCCATGCACACTCCATGGTAAAGGAGGCACAGCCTGACTCTCCTTACTGCATCTATGCTGCCAGATCTCTGACTGCAATACACACATGCAAAGAGGAGTTTTGCCCCTGGAAAGTGAACCAATGAATGTGGAGCAATTCCTAAATCTGCCCGCACACAGAACACTTTATTACAGAGATAGATGCAAGATCAAGCCACAGAAAATTGCTCGATGAGGGCCAGCTCTCTTCTGTTGCATTCATGCTTCAAGCACTCATAACTGGGCCATGGCTTCTGGCCACATCATTACACAACTGGGCTGGCAGTTCTGATGCTGGCTGCTTCTGCTTGCCCTCAGAGCATTAGTCTGGGCTTCACTTCCCACACTGGTCTGTTTGCTGAGCTCTCTGACACATCAGCAAAATCAGTGAGGGTGCCACTTGCAGAACGATGACAAGAATCAGTGCTGGTTCAGCCAGTGCGGGGTGGAAGCGCAGGGTCGTTTGATCTGGGAGGGACAGACAGAGGAATACTCGCAAGCTCTCTTGAGGAATTAGGGAGGCTGTATTTAAAATGCATTTGAGACTTGTTCCTCTACCCTTATTGCATGGGATGCTGTTTCATAACAGAGCTCATTCCTCATCTTTTCTTGTTCCTTCGTGGCTTATCAGGCCTGTGTTACTCCTCTTAGTCCTAGGTCAGGAAATCTGGCACAAACTGTCTGTCAGTCTAGGCTTTTAGACTTGTTTGTTGCCTTAATACATGCAGCAGAGGAAAGTTCTAGCCCCCACTTAAAAGATATTTCCTGATACCTCTAACATACAAGCATTAAGGTTTCAAGCTCTGGGACATTTTTATGTCAGTATTGCAGATCTGGAACTGAACAGTAAAGATACACAAGTGCTAAACATCCGATTTCAGGCAACAAGGTTTTGCGTACCTGTGCCGCTGCAATCTACCTGCCATTTGAGTGCCATGAACAATTCTATTTCCACTTTCCTTTAAAATCTGATGTCAGGAAAGCATCCAGATCAAACCAGATAGTATTTTTTTACCTTCTCACATTGCTCTAGCAACCTTGATGGACTTGACTGTTTCAAGGCAAATGTAGAAAGTTGATCTTAGGGCTTGAATTTGAAAGGATAGGCTGACAGGTTTACAGTATCTTGTCATGAATATGTTAATTATCACCCTGAGACCCCCACCCAAATAAAAATTGTTAGGTTTGAAATCAGCACCTGAACTTCATCCTATAAATCCAACTCATTACAGCATTCGTCCCATAAAGTTTACTTTTGGGATGCACTGATAATTCAGAACCTTAGAACATTCATCCAGCCTCAGAAAGCCTGACAGAGTCCAATTTTGTCATAAATTGATAGTTTGTTTCCCACCTCGAAACCAAGCCCCTGTCTTCCACCAGTTCTGCTGTCTTTTTGAATCAGGTGCCAAGAATTCAGATTTCTATTAATAAGCAGATCACGAACATTCTGGCTGCATCAAATGATGATTGATTCAAACTCAATTTTGTATTTACTTTTCACTCACACCATTTCCAAGCTGGCATCTTCCTTTGAGTTTTTACTTCTGTTATTACTTAAGGATTACACTAAACTGGATCTTCCAAAAAGATAATAATTAGTTGGATCTATTTGCTGTTGCAATGATCACGTTTGCCTAATTGACACCTAATCACATCTCAGTCCAAGCTAGGTTCCAGGATCTGTACTGCAGCCCCAGCTGTACTCTCTGTTTCAGGACTGTATGTACAAAAGTAAGGAGCAGATGCTGTATTGTACAAACCTAAAGACACTAAGGAACAGGACTTGTAAAGATATTCTACTTCTGTGTAGCTCAGTGTAGACAACAACCTCCTTGTGCAGCCACGAAACACATCTTGACCCAGATTATACCTATTTAAAACTTTAAAACTCTATATTAGGCTTGTAAGACAGCATCTCCAGTGAGCCACTGTGTGCTACAGTGGCTTTGTTCTGCCTGGCTCCATTTGTGAAACTCCCCCAGACTGACTGATGCAGACCTTTGTCTGTAGTGTCTATCTGCACTTTTTAATGTATTTATAATGTGGAATTGCTTAGCTAAGTAACATTGCCTAAATCTTTCATTCTTGATGTTCTTCTCCAGAGTGTGCCTTTGTGTAGAACTCATGCCAGCTTGGCTGTTTGAAAGCAACTGAGAGCCTGTAACTCAAGAACCCCACCCCCAGCAGAAAACAGCAACACTAGCAACCATGCCACTTGAATGGTTGCAGGTAGATCTCTGTATGTCAGCTTGGCTACAAGAACATAAACATTACTCTGTGCCTTAACTTCAGTAGGAGCATGATTCTGGGGATACCCATCCCTCTTTGACTTAAGGACTGGACCATAACAGCAAAATCCCTTTTAGATTGCTGCCGACGGGAAGAACAGACGCAAAACTGTGCCCCAAGGGAGACGGACAGAGCAGTTCTGTTTCAGACACTGCTAGGGCTCTAGAGTGTTCAAAGCTTTCAGTCTTACCTGTATTTTACACATGACACTGCTCTGGGATTAACCACTTCTCAGAAATGAGAGCCAAAGCACAGAATGTTGTAAAAATATAACACACTGAGGTAATAACAAAGACTTTGTAGCAAGCCAGGGGTTTCAGCTTTGCTTCCCAAAAATAATGGTCTCCCCACAGAGGTGTACTTCTCCTACTCTGAGATGACCTTCAGGTGACCAGCTGAAGGCCACTTCCTACAGGATATATCTTTTCTTCTCTTTATTAAAGCAGTGGTTGGTGATTGGCTTATTCTGACACTGATTTATGAGAGGAATAAGTCTTACAGAGGATTTAGAGTAAAAGCAGAAGGTCTTACTCAAATAAATATAGTGACTCCACTGAAGTCAGGGTGAATTCCTCCCAGTTTTACACCACTCTATCCAAAGTCAGACTTTCACTAAAATAAGTAATTTTATAGAGGAGAATAGGGAAAAAGTGCTGAGTGTTCAATTCACAGAAACACAAAAACATAGCAATGTCTGGGTTGGAAGAGACCTCCAGAGGTCATCCAGTCCAACCCCCCTGTGACAGCAGGGACAGCCTCAACTAGAGCAGGTTGCTCAGAACTCTGTCAAGCCCCACCTTGAATGTCTCCAGGGATGGGGCCTCAACCACCTC